>JACEFZ010013841.1:540000-573848 GCA_014155875.1 Cepaea nemoralis
GCGCGCCCCCCCCCCCACACACACACCAAAAAAACACAAAGACACACTCACACTCTATTACATACACATTTTCTCTGTCACAAATTTTATGCACACAATTGCACACTCACATTCTGTCTGTCTGTTTGTCTGCCCGTCTTCTCTCTCTCCCTCTCTCTCTCTCTCTCTCTCTCTCTCTCTCTCTCTCTCTCTCTCTCTCTCTCTCTCTCTCTCTCTCTAACACACACCCACCCACCCACACACACACACACACACACACAATTCTCGTTAACACGAATCAGATATCACTTATGTGATTAGTCGTAAATAAAAGAATTAAGACGTTCATATAGTCAGAACCGATTTTTGCAGTTTATTTCAAAGGATGACTACAACCGATAATTTCAACGGACGATTTCAACGGATGATATATACAGAGAGATTCATACCGACAGTTCTTATACATTATTTCAACGGATGATGTCTAGAGAGATTATCACGGATTGTCCCTATACATGATTTCAATGGATGATTTCAACAGATGATTTCATCAGATGTTTTCAAAATAAGTTTGTGTTGAGTGATTTCTGAGAATAATTATGTACATTACGCGGAGTACTCCAGAGAATATGCGACGAGGACACTACATCGTTTGTTTGTCTCCTTCATCGCTGGTTAGACGTTGAGGGATATAGACTACAATGGTAAGTGTTTTATTCTTTCTCGTTCTCTTTTCTCTTTCTATCTCGCTTCCTATAGTTTGTAAAACACACACACACACACACACACACACACACACACACACACACACACACACACACACACACACACACACACACACACACACACACACACACACACAATACTGCATAACCTTTATAGGACTCTCTTTACTCAACTCTACCGTTGATATTCCTCCATGCCACCGTCGCAATCCATGCAGCATTATTTCTTTTGGTCTGCCTCTGCCTCTGCCTCTCTTGCCCTCAAACTTTCCAGTTGTCACGATGTTCTCCAATGCCTCTCTTCTCATCACATGACCAAAAAAAGTTGTTTGTCTCTTTCTTATTGTTGTATATAATGTTCTAGTTTCATTAGCCTTTTTCAGGCAATCGTTGTTAGTTACTTTGGCAGTTCAAGGAATACGGGGCATTCCCATAAGCGCTCCGTCCCCATCCCCAGCAGCCAGCGAAGAGTTCCAACACCGATAGTACCAGTAGCAATCTGATTATATGTCCGTCTCGCTTCTCCTCTGAGCGTCGAGCATCGGCCAGATCCCCTCGTCACTCCACGCTGTCTCATTCTTGCCAGACCATGGTGATCCATTTGCTTCTCCGAGGTGTACACGTGCTCCCACAAGGCCGCAACCACGCCTGCCTTGTCATGCATCAATACTCCACCAAGTTTTGCAGAGCCAGCCAGTCTGTCCGCCTGTTCATTCCCCAGCCCACTGGCATGCCCCAGAGAAAAAAAAATCTAGGCAATGCTTGCCACCCGTGACCTCCGAAGCGAAGCAAGCCAGTCTGCCCGTAGCTTGCCTGTCCTCACCTTACTCAGCATGCTTTCTGAGTCAGTTACAATCACGATGTGTTTGTGTGTATCGTATTCTCCATCCAGCGGAAAGCTGCACTGACCTCCTCCACCTCCATTCTTAAGCTACATGTTGTGGTATCATATGCCAGGCTCTCCTGCACCAAACGTCGACCCTTAGCTTTTGCTAAGAACCCCCAGGCACTTCTCCTACCTCTTAACACCGACCCATCTGTGTAGATAACCACATCACCCGAGCGAGCATTATAGTGAATTAGTTGCTGATTAATTAGTTTCTGTCTTGTCATTGGTAGCATAGAGTTGGCAGGAAGATTGTGTTGTAAAGTGCTTTCTTAGTAGTTATTGATACATGTTTGTTCTTTAGTATTGGTGCCATTTGTCCAATGAGTTGATTTGCCTTATTGCACCTATTTTCGATCTCGTTTTCTGATCTGCCATTTGATGATATTATACTTCCTAGGTACTTGAAACTCTTTACTTGTTTCAAGGGATGTTCGTTTAGATGAATTGTTGTTGTTTGTTCTTCTTTAGTTATAGTCATTACCTCTGTTTTGCTTGTGCTAATTTTCATGTTATGTTCCCTACACATTTCGTTTAGACTATTCATGTGGTCTTGTAATTCAGCTTCTGATTTTGCTATTGGTAATTGGTCATCTGCAAACAGGAGTTCTCTAACGGTTAGATATGCAGATGATTCTTCTTCTGTGTTCTCGCCATGCGGTATTCTTACTGTCTCTGCTTGGCTGGTTTCTTTACATATGTTGTCTATATATGTTATAAACAAGAGAAGAGACAGGACACAACCTTGTCGTACTCCGGATCTTATGGTGAAGATATCAATAAGTTTCAGGAGAAAATCAAGTTCATGAACACGGTCGGTGAATCCAGACAATCAGGTCGCTATCTTGGCCCACTCCCCGTCACTCAAACTAGATTTGTTTAGTTACTTCCCCTCGACAATAGAAACAGGAATTTTGCTCGAAAACATCAACAACAATAGCAAATAATAATAACGACAACCACAATAATAATACCCTTCTTAGTCAAATATGACCGAGTTACCGTATGACAGTAGACGGTACAACCTGCTTTCTGTTAGCGCCGAATGTTGGGAAGGTGCTTCCCAAACCCGACACCCCACATTGTACCAACGGTTTCGGGCGGAGGAGTGCAATTGGGTGGGTACGAGCCTTATCCTGGTGAGAGGAAATGCAACCTAAAGACTGAATGCCATGGCAGGGCAGACCAGGCCATAAGCCATGTTCGGCAGCTGGTCTAGGATCGAAGCTCCGACAGGCGGACAGTTAGAGCATTGCTTTGTTGATCCGGCAGCTTCTGCAGCTTGTCTCGTTCCAGTCGTATTGATGTTAAGTTTCCTCTGGAGAAAACTAGAGAGGCAGAGAGAGGGATCATGCTGCATGGGCAACACATGATCTCTACAAATCAGACCAAGCTTTGTGTTATGGAGAGGTATAACTCCATTTTACAAACTACCGTCTGTCAAGACAGCAAGGTACTAGACAGTCAATCAGTCAGTCAGTCAGTCAGTCGGTCATTCAGTCAGTCAGTCAGTGTGTGTGTGTGTGTGTATGTGTGTGTGTGCACGCGCGCGCGCGCGTGTGTTTGCTTTTTGCTATGAGGGCTTGCCGCAACTGTGCCTGGTTTCTGTAATTATATTTTGTAAGACTGCCTTACACTACGTGTTTTTCTATTGTCTACACGTCTATAGCTTTACCGCAGTGTTGGCCCGTTATATTTAGTCTTGGTAGTGAGCGTATTAATTGGTGACCACGACCATTGTCTCTATAAACAGATCCTCTGCCTACCAATGCTAACTGGAGATCATAACCAACAACTACCAGGCGGCGGCTCTCTAGCACAATTAACCGGAGGCAAGGGGCGCCTTACTTCTTCTTTGAACGGGGGTACCCTCAGCCATCTATACTCATGAAACATCTTAAAATATCATGGCACATCTGAAAACATCATGACACATCTTAAAACATTATGAAACACCTTAGAACATCAACATCACGAATCTTAGTCGGGATCAATGCAGTCGGTTGTGCCTCTGCTTGAAAATAACACAGTCTAGCATTCAAACACAGAAGCCCCAAACAATAGACTGCAGGTTTGATTGCTGGCATATTTAGTTGCATTCGTCAGGTGCATACTGCAGTGATATATCGTATGAAGAAAATGAATAAATCATATTTCGTTGAAACACATAACACAAGGCCTCCGATATCGTTCGAATGTAGAGCAATGCTATCCCAACCTGAGGCTGTAACAGGCCATCAAAGCCCGAACTCAGCGGTCTCTCAACATCTGTTATTTTGCTGGCATAAAGTTAACACAGAACAGCTGTTTCGAATACTGTATTCCACGAACAATAAAGTATTACTCAGATAGATCAAGGAAGATAGCAATTACGATTTCACAACAGAGTTGTGCAGAGAGAAAAGTTTCACAGTGACTCTGTGATTATCGCGGTGTTAACATTGCTCCAGATTCAGTATCAGGACATGTGTGTTGTGTATTTGAGCCAACACGTGATCCATCTATTCACTTCACATGATTTATAGTTCTTCAGTATGCACTGGTGAGGCCTGGATCTGACTGGATAGAACTATTGGCTCAAATTAATTTAGGTCTAGTTTGATATAATGCTGATTCAATTAAACGGGTTGTGGTGTAGCTGGATAGAATTACTGACTCAAGTAAGTGGCCGGGCAGATTATGGATAGACCTAAATGCCTAGTTAATTGGGTTGTGGTCTAATTGGATAAATCTACTGACTCAGTAAACTGGGCTGAGACCTAACTTGATAGACCTACTGTAAACTGGGTTGAGATCTAACTGGATAGACCTACAACAAAACTTGATTGAGATATAACTGGATAGATCTACAGTCAATTGGACTGAGATCTAGCTACATTGATCTACAGTAAATTAGGATGTGATCTAAATGGATAGACCTACTGTAAACTGGGTTGAGATATAGTTTAGTTTAGTGTAGTCGATGGATCAACATCACGGCACACGAGTGTAACCCATAAGTGCTCCGTTTTACTCCTAACTCAAGCCTGAGTCTGGAGAAACTCAGCTTAGTGCACGAACTCCGTAACACAGGAGAAGATCCTGAAATACTTTGGTTAGATTTTTAACTCGAAATTTTTCCCGAGCAGTACCATTAGGTTACTCTCTTTCGATTTCCAACTGCCAAGGGATTTTTTACGTGCGCAACAATACACACGGGCGTCAGATCTCACTATCCAGAGACCAGCGGAAAGTTTGTTACTAGAAGTCCACGTGAAAAATTCCGGCCCTTACCTGGGCTTGAACCCGGGACCTCCAGCACTCGAGGCGGCCACCATACACTGAGACCACTCAGCCCCCCAATATTGTGATAGTTATCTTGTGTCTAAAGGCCAGATGTACACGATGGGAGGACTGGTAGAATGAACAGGATCCAATCGGATACAATCAGGTCCCCGAATACAAGATATAACCATTATATTTAAATACAGGGTTTTGTCACGGTAACTAAGTTTGTTCATGTATCCCACGTGTGCGTTTTTGTTTGTTAAGGAACCCAGAGGAATGGGGTTTTAGGAGTTACGTGGCCAGGGTTCAAAGGGTTAACATCTGTATAAAATAATAAACCAGAAGTGCGCTCAATTGAGTCAGAATTTACTTCCTTAAAAATCTGACGCAAATGAACAGACTGGTTGAAATATATTCACAGACGCACAGAACAATCTCTGATGAACTTTCGCTGCTAGGCTGGACTTGTTGGTGTAATGATAATGACAATTGGTAATGTGAGAAAGTAACTTAGTTGAGGTCTACAAACATTTCACGTGTGTGTGAGAAGATGCTCTATTTAGGAGTTACCTTGTCTGGCCTCCAGTGTCAACACTGTCAAAAGATTTAAAAAAAAACAAAAAACAAACCCAGGCATGTGTCTCCGAGAGTAATCTTAAATACTGAGCTAATCTTTGGATTTTCCTTAGAAGCACAGCAGTATATGCAATTTGATCACGCTGAAACGGCCAACAAGAGAACAGCTCCTGTAACTGCTGGGCTATGGAAATCACTGGTCCCTTGCAGCTCTAGGCAGGCATTGGTCTGTTGTAACCCCCTCAAGGGGCACCCCCGGGGGCCAGCATTACCTCCTCCTCCTCCTCCTCCTCCTCCTCCTCCTCCTCCTCCTCCTCCTCCACGAGCAACCCCTCTGCGTATTCCTGCACCACGGCCGGCATTTGCTCTAGTACCACCGCAAGCGTAACCGGTACTTCCAGGATTGTTAGCATTGCTCAAGCCTCCCCGTTTCTGATATACTCCGCCAGCGAATCCGCTAGCATTGAAGTTCCATTGGAAAGTATCAGGTCTGTAGTTGGGAGGATAAGCTTGGTATGCTCCTCCTCGGCCTCCGTGGCGATTGCTTGTGTTGGTACTTCCGCCACCCCGCCCATTAAATCTATTCTGCAATGGACTTCCAGCAGGGGCAACACTTCTGTTTCCTCCATTTCCCCCATTCTCACCGCGGTTTCCTCGGAATGCACCACGGCCTCCTCTTGGGTAGGCTCCACCAGAAAATCCGTTGTTTGCGGGGTAAGACTGCTGGAAGCCTCAGTTGTTAGCCTGTCCATAATCTCCGCTTGGAGTGGGTGTACCTGAGAAGTCTGCTGCAGGGGGTGCCTGTGTGTCTGCCAGTGGCGATAACGAGGGTGGCTGGACTAAGTTGACTGGTGTTGGGTGTTGATGCCTGGGCATACATGGACTAGAATACTGTGGCGCTGGGTTTCATTTGACATTTCTTCTCCTGCGCTTGCTATATAATGGATAGACCTACAGTAAACTGAGCTGAGATCTAACCGGATAAACCTACAGTAAACTGGCTTGAGATCTAGCTGGACAGACCTACAGTTAACTGGGTTAGGATCTAACTGAATAGACCTACAGTAAATTGGGCTGAGATCTAACTGGATAAACTTACGGTTATCTGGGTTGAGATGCAAATTTATAGACATACAGTAAACTAGGCTGAGATCTAACTGGATAGACCTACACTTAACTGGGTGAAGATCTAAATGGATGAATCTACAATACACTAGGCTGAGATCTAATTGGAAAGACCTACAGTAAACTAGGTTCACATCTAACTGTGCAGACAATTCTATCACTATTAGAAGAAGAATTGTGCACCAGTTTCAACGACCCATCCCCCGTCAGTCTCGACAGGCATAATATAAAACGCGGATCACGACAAAACCACACAGCTGAACCATGATAACATTTCATAACATAAACATTGTTATTGTAGACTAAGTAACGGGTTTACAGACTACAAAGTCTTCACCGTAGGTAGCACTTCCGCTCTGACAGCATCACATAATCGATGCTTTCAAGTTGATGTTTTGGTTGGCTGACTTGAAATTATGCCTGTTATTGTTTGTGCCTACATGGCTGTTCTTTCTGTTCGTATGTTTTATTTTATCGTTGTTTTTGTCTTGCTGTTTAGTGCACGGATATTGTCTGACGAATTTTAATACCATTGTTGTCAACAGAATACTATGTTCAGCAGTTTATCGATTCCCACTCACTAGCACTCTAGGTGAAATGTTATGTCGGGCATGTTTATTTCAAAACAAAATTATAATTGTTGTGGAAACATTGAGGTCACTAGGACAACACACAAATGAATTCGCAAGTATTTATTTGCACTCAAAGAAGTAGAATACAATAGAGATTATAGCATATACGTCTTCTTATTTCATAGCGTAATTGCGTGGCATCCTGATTTCTGTGGTGCGCCTCCAGGCTGGTTGCCTCCGTTTTTAAGCACATTTCGTTTGCTAGAGCAGACTGTGGTCTTACTCGAGTTGAGATGTGTAGGCGTGCAGAAAGAAGAAGAAATGCGTCTTATTATAGTTCATGTCATGTGGCGGTGGTTGTGTATTCGCAGCCATCTGTCAGTGTGCGGTCATTAATTGTTAATATCGACGTTCCTCCATGCCATGACGTCAACTGTCCAGTATATTGTCCCGGGGTCTCCCCCTGTACCCTCTCCTTCAACGTTCTATTGTGATGATATACTCCAGCTTTCCCCTTCTCATGCCATGTTCAAAGAATGTCTTCTTCTGATGTGAATAAGCAGTTCTCTTTGTAAGTTAACTTCTTTCTATTGATCTTCTGATGTGAGTAACCAGTTCTCTCTGTAAATTAACTTCTTTCTATTGATCTTCTGATGTGAGTAACCAGTTCTCTCTGTAAATTAACTTCTTTCTATTGATCTTCTGATGTGAGTAACCAGTTCTCTTTGTAAGTTAACTTCTTTCTATTGATCTTCTGATGTGAGTAACCAGTTCTCTCTGTAAGTTAACTTCTTTCTATTGATCTTCTGATGTGAATAACCAGTTCTCTGTGTAAGTTAACTTCTTTCTATTGATCTTCTGATGTGAGTAACCAGTTCTCTCTGTAAGTTCACTTCTTTCTATTGATCTTCTGATGTGAGTAACCAGTTCTCTCTGTAAGTTAACTTCTTTCTATTGATCTTCTGATGTGAGTAACCAATTCTCTCTGTAAGTTCACTTCTTTCTATTGATCTTCTAATGTGAATAACCAGTTCTCTCTGTAAGTTAACTTCTTTCTATTGATCTTCTGATGTGAATAACCAGTTCTCTTTGTAAGTTAACTTCTTTCTATTGATCTTCTGATGTGAATAACCAGTGCTCTCTGTAAGTTAACTTCTTTCTATTGATCTTCTGATGTGAATAACCAGTTCTCACTGTAAGTTAACTTCTTTCTACTGATCTTCTGATGTGAGTAACCAGTTCTCTCTGTAAGTTAACTTCTTTCTACTGATTTTCTGATGTGAGTAACCAGTTCTCTTTGTAAGTTAACTTCTTTCTATTGATCTTCTGATGTGAGTAACCAGTTCTCTCTGTAAGTTAACTTCTTTCTACTGATCTTCTGATGTGAATAACCAGTTCTCTTTGTAAGTTAACTTCTTTCTATTGATCTTCTGATGTGAATAACCAGTTCTCTGTGTGAGTTAACTTCTTTCTATTGATCTTCTGATGTGAGTAACCAGTTCTCTTTGTAAGTTAACTTCTTTCTATTGATCTTCTGATGTGAATAACCAGTTCTCTTTGTAAGTTAACTTCTTTCTATTGATCTTCTGATGTGAGTAACCAGTTCTCTCTGTAAGTTAACTTCTTTCTATTGATCTTCTGATGTGAGTAACCAGTTCTCTCTGTAAGTTAACTTCTTTCTATTGATCTTCTGATGTGAGTACCCAGTTCTCTCTGTAAGTTAACTTCTTTCTATTGATCTTCTGATGTGAGTAACCAGTTCTCTCTGTAAGTTAACTTCTTTCTATTGATCTTCTGATGTGAATAACCAGTTCTCTTTGTAAGTTAACTTCTTTCTATTGATCTTCTGATGTGAATAACCAGTTCTCTGTGTGAGTTAACTTCTTTCTATTGATCTACTGATGTGAGTAACCAGTTCTCTCTGTAAGTTAACTTATTTCTATTGATCTTCTGATGTGAATAACCAGTTCTCTCTGTAAGTTAACTTCTTTCTATTGATCTTCTTATGTGAGTACCCAGTTCTCTCTGTAAGTTAACTTCTTTCTATTGATCTTCTGATTGAGTAACCAGTTCTCTCTGTAAGTTAACTTCTTTCTATTGATCTTCTGATGTGAATGACCAGTTCTCTTTGTAAGTTAACTTCTTTCTATTGATCTTCTGATGTGAGTACCCAGTTCTCTGTGTGAGTTAACTTCTTTCTATTGATCTACTGATGTGAGTACCCAGTTCTCTCTGTAAGTTAACTTCTTTCTATTGATTATCTGATGTGAGTAACCAGTTCTCTTTGTAAGTTAACTTCTTTCTATTGATCTTTTGATGTTAGTAACCAGTTCTCTCTGTAAGTTAACTTCTTTCTATTGATCTTCTGATGTGAGTAACCAGTTCTCTTTGTAAGTTAACTTCTTTCTATTGATCTTCTGATGTGAGTAACCAGTTCTCTTTATGAGTTAACTTCTTTCTATTGATCTTCTGATGTGAGTACCCAGTTCTCTTTGTGAGTTAACTTCTTTCTATTGATCTTCTGATGTGAATAACCAGTTCTCTTTGTAAGTTAACATCTTTCTATTAATCTTCATTTCTCAATCTTTGCCGGCTTCTGCAAAGTAGTTACGGGCGCAGTTCGTAATACTGAATAACGCGTTCGAAACACAGCTGCGGGCGATTTGGCAACAGACCGTTTTGCGTTGGGTTTTATAACATGGTATGAGTTCCGGTCGTTCAGAAAGTAATGACAAACTACTGAACGTAAACGTGTCAATAAATCATAAAAAGTAGCAAAAAGCTGGGGTCGACTGCGACGTCCTTTAAAGGATATGCAACTAATTTATTTCCATCCAAGGTTACGACACCGTAGACAACATACCAATGTAAAGTTATAGTTAGCATGCCTGAATTCGAACCTGCCACCTCCAACTGACGACAGCGCCTCGCTGCAGGAATAAAGTGTAATTGCACGCAAGCCAACTCTACACGTCTATAATATGTCACTATAAGCCAGGTCCACCATCCGTCTGAACCCACAACTATGGAATATGACCAGAGTTCGGATCTAGTCATTGACACAGCACCATAGGTCTTCTTATTTGGGTTTAGTTCGCCGGCTTTGAATTCAACCGTAGTCCGCAAACGGGATACTACATCCAGGGTATTGAACTGATTTGTGAGTGTGGATTAGCTTTCTCTATTACAAGTGTCCCTCGCCATCAGGCCAACCCACTTCGATTTCGGAGGCACTTGTTATTTACGTCCCCAAGTCTAGGACAAAGAGTCAACATTTTAGTCCACATGACCGATGTAGAAGTTGAACAAATTACATCGGCATCAGCACACTGAATGTTTAAAAACGAACGCTCATATCAATTCTGTCATGCTCAGCCCCGCACCATAGGTTTCATTCATTGGCACCTTGCCGTCTTGACAGACGATAGTTTGTGCTTTAAAAAGGCATAATAACTTTTACCTATGGCAGTAGCGAATGTGACTGATAAGGCCAATTCGCGCTGTAAATGTCCGTTCACAGTGGGTGCATGTGAACACGTGGTCATTTCCACCATCATGCACCATCTTACGTCTCACATGCTCGGTGTGTGACTTATCTGCAATAATTTTCTCATAGGTTTAAAGATGGTATATTGACCTTATTAAGTCAGATAACCATTTATAACATGTTCTTTTCATTGTTCTCACTGTTCCCATTTCCCCATTCTGTTCATGCGATTATTATGCCTTAATATAGTCACTGTAGTGTCTTTCCCCGCCGGGCTCCCTGGCCCAGGAGTTAACGTCTTTCTCGGTAATCCCTATATTCTCGTGAGTAACGTGACCTGCGCGAGAATCGGTTGCGGTTCTCGCCGCATTGGTAACTTACGGGGTATGTGAGCCGGCCGCTCAGAAAGCAATGGCAAACTACTGAGTGTAATCTTGCCAAGAGATCAACAGACAGCTGAAAGATGCTGATGTTGACAGCGATGTCCTGTAAAGAATATGCGAACAAAACAAAGTGCCCTCCCCGTGAGTCTATGTTGTGGTTTGTGTATTTGTTTGCTGATGAAGGATAGTCGCCGCAACGGCTTATATTTTCAGAAATTGTGTTCTGTACAGCTTCACTGCTTCGTGTTATTTGATTTCGTCCCGAAAAGACACCGGATGTAAGCAATGTGGATTCACTCACAACCTGGTCAAAGCTTCTATTATTGCAGCCAACCCAGTCGTCATTTTAAATCATCATCATCATCATCTTGTGCTATGCCGATAAGCGTGAGCGGTCATGTTTCCCATCTCACACGATCACCAGAGACGTGGATCCGCTCTGTAGTTTTATCTTGACCATGCCATGTGGCCACACCATCTAGATATTTACATCTCTACTTTCCATTTGTTCCTTTTACCCCAATCTTGCCAGTTGTCACCAAGTTCTCTAGTTTATGTCTTCGCATAATTTGCCTAAAAAGTGTTAATTCAAAAGACATAATTCTGTTATGAAAATAACTTGCCCTGACTTTGGCTAAGGATCCCCAAGTAGGTTTCTCTCCATTATTCATAAAACCGCCGGTGTATGTTCTCGCGTAGTATTAGTAGAGCAGTAATCACTAGGCCACCAATAATAATAAATAACGGTACAGGTATAATACCATTAACAACAACAACAACAGCAACAACAACAACAGCAGCAGCAGCAGCAGCAGCAGCAGCAGCAGCAGCAGCAGTAGCAGCAACAACAACTTCAATAGTAACAATAGTATTAACAATTACCAATAATGTTAATCATCATCATCAAGTGCCCTGCCGGCTGGCGTAGGGGTTCATGACTCTCCACAGATCTCGGTCTTTGGTGTTCTGGATCAACTCTGCTGATGATATTCCTCCATGCCACCATCTCAATCCATCCAGCATCATTTCTCTTGGTCTGCCTCTGCCTCTCTTCTCCTCGATCTTTCCAGTTGTCACGATGTTCTCCAATGCCTCTCTTCTCATCACATGACCGAAGAAAGATGTTTGTCTCTTTCTTATTGTTGTATATAATGTTCTAGTTTCATTAGCCTGTTTCAGGTAATTGTTGTTAGTTACTCTGGCAGTCCAAGGATTTTGCAACATTCGTCTCAGGAACCACAACTCTGTTGCTTCTAATTACTTCTTAATTTGTTCATTTACATTCCAAGATTTACTGGCATTCAGCAAACCAGGTTCTATATAGCATTTGAACACTCTCTTTCTTACATTCATTGATAGTGACATATTACATAAGATACTCTTCATTTTCTGAAATGCGGCCTTTGCTTGCCCTATTCTGCTCTTAATCCCTGTTGTACATCTTCCATCTAATGTTATAAATGCCCCTAGGTATCTATAATTATCCACTTGGTTGAGAATTTTTCCTTCGATTCCTATGTCACATTTTGGTGTCCCCATTTTCTTTGATAATATTAATACTTTTAATAATAATAATAATAATAATAATAATAATAATAATAGTAGTAGTAGTAGTAGTAGTAGTAGTAGTAGTAGTAGTAGTAGTAGTAGTAGTAGTAGTAGTAGCAATAGTGGTAGTAGCAATAGTGGTAATAGTAATAGTAGTTGCCCCGGGAAGGTTAACCCGGTCAACAAATGCCCGCAGAAGTCGGATGTGTCGGCCTAACGGCGCAAGAACGCAGCTCTGCTGTAAATAGGCACAACGCAGTCACGTCCGAAAAAAAAAAAAATCCGGATGAACGCAGCAGAAGAAGAAGTAATAGTAGTTATAATAATAATATAATAATAATAACAACAATAATAGTAATAATATTGATGTTAATTGTAAAAACATTCATAACAAAAACAAACGAAAACAGTAACTAAACAGATACAAACCTAAATTAAATCACTTCATTTTGAATCTTCTTCTCTGGTCATTTATCTATGACATCGGCTCTCCACCAGCCCGTTCCAAGCCGCCCTATCTGGTGCTATCTCATGCTGCAACATCCATGTCCTCCCCGTATGATCCGCCTCTGATTCTACCTCTCTTCCCCCTGTGGTTTAGGTTTCCTTCTATTTCTTGTGTTCCGTGGGTTCCAGTGACAAAGTTTTCAAGTTACGCTATTCTCAAGTGTATAAAGGCATGTTTGTAGCTGGTTTGAGTTTACCGCTGGTCTTCTACTTGTTAGGGTAGTGAGACCAAGAGCATCCCTCACTAGTCGCCTCTTACGGCATGGTCTGTAGGATAGGGTGTTACCGATCTCTGTTTCCATTCAAGGCCGTGGTAAACCACAGGTGTTTATCTCTGATAACATACAATACAGATAAGTTGATAGGTTTGCTGCTGCTCTCTGGCGGATAGACGGAAAGACAGACAGACAGACAGACAGACAGACAGACAGACAGATAGACAGACAGACAGACACACAGACAGACAGACAGACTGACCGATCGATGGATGGTTTGATAGACAGACAGGCAGACAGACAGACAACAGACAGACAGACAGACAGACAGACAGACAGACAGACAGACAGACAACAGACAGACAGACAGACAGACAGACAGACAGACAGACAGACAACAGACAGACAGACATATATAGTGATAGATATATAGATATATAGAAACAATTCACAGGCGTAAATCGTGATTTTTCCATATTATTAGGACATCCTGTGTTCCCCAGGGACCACATAATAGATGTACAAAAGACAGGAACATGACTTGTAAATTTCACTCCACATCTCCAGTAACAAAAGGACACCCGACGCTAGAAGCTGGTATTCAGAGTCACTTAAGAATTCCAGACCATCTACTCCTTGTGTCAAGAAAAGGTGACATCACAACCGCACTTGCTGGTAATTATATAGCCTAATCCTATTGTCAACACAGAGAATGCAACGCCTCTTACTGCAGCCGCAAGATGAGCCTGGTATTCCGGTAACCTGGTTGTCCTGATAGCACGATCGTGTCCTGGATACATCTGGACAAATGTGGAGATCTGTTGGGTTTGATTAGGAGTGCACTTGGTAGAATGTGATGTCTTCTATAATTCAGAAGAGAACCCTTTTTGCTTGAGGTTTCAGGTACAAAGATGGCACCCGTGTGGTGTTTTGGTACTTTAATCTTCCTCATAGACCCATTGTTCTATTGTGGATGTGAAAATAAGAGAAATTAATCATTATGTTATGGTGTCTGTGTCACAGTTCAGGACACGTCTATGATTGCGTGCGGTTTCATGTGTCACTGGTAATATATAATTAGGCTGTCTGTCTGTTTGTCTGCTCGTCTGCCTATCAGTCTGTCTGTTTAACTGTCCGTCCGCCTGTCCATCCATCCATCCATCCATCCATCCATCCATCCATCCATCCATCCATCCATCCGTCCGTTCGTCCATCCGTCCGTCCGTCCGTCCATCCATCCATCCATCCATCCATCCATCCACCCATCCATCCATCCATCCATCCATCCATCCATCCATCCATCCATCCATCCATCCATCCATAAATCCATCTATCTGCCTGCCTGCCTAACTACCTGCTTGCATGTATGTCTATCCTCGACCCATACATCCATGCATCCATCCTTCCACCTACCTACCGACCGACCGACCTACCTACCTACCTACCTACCTACTTATCCACCTACATACCTACCTACCTACCCACCCACCCACCTATCGACTATTTAGCGAAATTGTAGCTAAGGTAATATTATCTGATATCCCACAACGACTGTTTAACTAAATTGTGTCTTGGATAATATTGTCATTTACTCAACAACTTCTGCTTGTCTAAACCCCACCTCTAATGCAATCCATAGTAACATGCCGCTATTTTTTCTTACTTCAAATTTTAGTTCCTTTAAAAATCATTTTAGACTCATCAATGTGCATTATGTCCTGTTTCCAAAACTTGAATGCTGCACGCGACAAAAAACCTGGCCAAATGTAAACGGATTTCAGGAAATGACGACACACACTTGCCGCTTGGGCGCAATTTACGGTAATCCACTGAAAACGTCGGCGCTGGCGGTTGGTGAATGCTTGTCACTCGTCAACTTTCTAATCAAATCTCTCCACACAAGCTGGAGTTTCCATACATGACAAGAGTTGCACAGTTGGATTACTCAACGTGAAA
Source organism: Cepaea nemoralis (assembly GCA_014155875.1). Taxonomy (NCBI): domain Eukaryota; kingdom Metazoa; phylum Mollusca; class Gastropoda; order Stylommatophora; family Helicidae; genus Cepaea; species Cepaea nemoralis. Next base: position 555,227 of record JACEFZ010013841.1, read on the forward strand.
ACATCCGTATTCATGTCCACACGTGTAATCGGGTTTATCCACAAATAAATTCAAGATTTGTTATTTTATTTCCCTTATTTTTTTAAAAACAACATGTGCCATGATTTTATGGACAGTCATTTCCCGATTTACGACGATTCGACATACGTAGCTTCGGATTTACAACTCCCTTAAATGTTCCTGGGAGCTGACGTAGGCTAGTGGTTAGACTCTCTCCTACCGAGTCGGTAGTCCTGGGTTTAAAACTTGACTTGGGCTCCTGGGTGGACCCAGTCTAACATTGGGTATCAGGAAATGTCCGCGTAAGTAAAGGCAGCCAGTGATTTACTTACAAATATGGGTCTAGCACCACGTGCCAAAATGCGCCTAAGACGTATAAATGGGCTATTTACTTGTGCGTAAATGTGCTTGTTGGATTCCATGGTGGCGTTGCTAACATCACTTTACTTGTGTGTAAATGTGCTTGTTGGATTCCATGGTGGCGTTGCTAACATCACTTTACTTGTGTATAAATGTGCTTGTTGGATTCCATGGTGGCGTTGCTAACATCACTTTACTTGTGTGTAAATGTGCTTGTTAGATTCCATGGTGGCGTTGCTAACATCACTTTACTTGTGCGTAAATGTGCGTGTTGGATGTCGTGGTGGTGTTGCTAACATCACTTTACTTGTGTGTAAATGTGCTTGTTGGATGTCGTGGTGGCGTTGTTAACATCACTTTACTTGTGTGTAAATGTGCTTGTTGGATTCCATGGTGGCGTTGCTAACATCACTTAACTTGTGTGTAAATGTGCTTGTTGGATGTCGTGGTGGCGTTGCTAACATCACTTTACTTGTGTGTAAATGTGCTTGTTAGATTCCATGGTGGCGTTGCTAACATCACTTTACTTGTGCGTAAATGTGCGTGTTGGATGTCGTGGTGGTGTTGCTAACATCACTTTACTTGTGCGTAAATGTGCTTGTTGGATGTCGTGGTGGCGTTGCTAACATCACTTTACTTGCGTGTAAATGTGCTTGTTGGATGTCGTGGTGGCGTTGCTAACATCACTTTACTTGCGTGTAAATGTGCTTGTTGGATGTCGTGGTGGCGTTGCTAACATCACTTTACTTGTGTGTAAATGTGCTTGTTGGATGTCGTGGTGGCGTTGCTAACATCACTTTACTTGCGTGTAAATGTGCTTGTTGGATGTCATGGCGGCATTGCTAACATCGCTTGGAAGCAATGGAGATGTGGTTCCTGAAACGAATGTTAAAAATAGCTGAAACTGTCAGAGTAACTAACAAGGACTGTCTGGAAGAGGCTAATGAAACTAAAACATTATATACAGCTATAAGAAAAAGAGAGATACGTTCTTTCTTTGTTTGGTGAGAAGAGAAGCATTGAAAAACACCGAGGCAACTGGAAAGCTCTGTGAGAGAAGATGAAGAAGCAGACCAAGAGAACTGATGCTGGATGGACTGAGACGATGACATGGAGGAGTACCATCAACAGGGTTTATCTGATAGACCAAGGATTGCGATCTGCGAGAGACATGATCTCCTACGCCAGCTGGCAAGGCACATGATGATGATGAAGACTTAATAGTGTTGGTGTGTGTCGTGATAGTAGTTTATGTGTGTGTGTGTGTGTGTGTGTGTGTGTGTGTGTGTGTGTGTGTGTGTGTGTGTGTGTTGGGGACAGTAGAAAAGGCCCAAGGCCAAGCAGTCGTCACATAATCTACAGGATGTAGTTTAAATGTTGCATTAACGTCTCCGTGGCCAAAGGCTTGCGAACGCGGTTCATGAACCGCTTACCAGGCCTTCGAAACGCAGCCGCGACCGATTTGTGAAGCAGACCGTGTCGGGTTGCGTTTTAATGTGTTGGTATGAGAGCCGGTCGTTCAGAAAGCAATGACAAACTACTGAACGTAAAAACTTGCCTACTTCATCAACAGCAGCTGAAAAATACTGGTGTTGACTGCAACGTCATGCAAGGGATATGCAACATTAAAAATAAAAACAAAATGTCCTTCACAGGACGTTTTGATCAAGCCCAGGTTGACCTTTCTATGCAATCGGACGTTCATAAGATTGAGTCTGCAGGATAGAAGTGCCGAGCATCCAACACTGGCCCCATAATGTCGGAGGCGCGATTATTGCGCCGTCGGTCAGCCGATCCTCATCTAGTTGTAAGTACAGATACACAGTATTAGCTACGTCACGTAATAAAGGTTGGGAATTCCACCGGAGGTGCTGTAATTATTTTGTTTGCAAAGAAAGTCAGATTAGTACCAGCAAGAAAGTACTGCCATAAATATGATGCAGAAATCCATGCAATCAAGATAGCAACAGAGAAATTACCGAATACGCAATCATGGTACAAAGCCTGTCGTGCTATTGACAGGTGCAAAATCAGTACTTGAAGGGCTCCAGTCTGGGAAATTGGTAGTATAAGGGACACTACAATCTGAACTAGACATACAGCGTTCGGTTCTCGTACAGTGGATAACATGTCACTGTGGAGTAACTGGAAACGAGAAAGCTGATCACCCAGATAAGTAAGAAGCAATGGAAGAGTAACCTGATGCACTTGTCACATGTCACCAAAAGAGAAGAATCATTCAATCAATCAGAAAACCACAAATGCCAGGACACGACGATTGTCATTGTATGGATAGACCAGAACAAATCATGGAGCCCATGGAGAGAACTAGACAGATACCAGCGAATCAAGAGGTGAATAAAGGACGATGTCGCTGAATAGGATATACTAGACATTGAGAAACGCTGAGAGTGAAATAACTAGACAGGCCTTTATATAGAATCCATAGCTGTCCATGAGATCCACAGTTACAATGTCGAATATATCCATTTACCCATCCATCTATTCGTCTGTCCGTCTGCCATTCTGTGCTTCCGTCCGTCCGTCCGTCTGTCTGTCTGTCTGTCTGTCTGCCTGCCTGCCTGCCTGCCTGTCTGTCTGTCTGTCTGTCTATCTGTCTGTGGTTTGTCAACTATAAAGGTGTCTTTCTGTCTGTCTGTCTTCCCTATATATACTAAGCATACATATCGCATGTTGTTTCTTGTTATGTCTGTTTATCTGCTTGTCTGCCTGCGTCTTCTGTCTGTAATCCTAGCTCGTCTGTCACTCTCATTTTTCTCTCTCATTGTCACCTACTCACTCATACTTTCATTCTCTCACACTCTCTCTCATCACAATCTCTTTCACTTTCTCTCCCATGCTCACTCTCTCACTCCATCTCATTCTCTCAACTCTCTCTCTCTCTCTCTCTCTCATACACAATGAGAGCTGCCAACAATGCTAGACTCTTACATTCAATTGCTTCTCTCACTGAAAATACCTCGTCACCCCGTCTCCCCTCCACCTCACACACCACCCCACCCTCTCCATGTTCCATGTATTTGACACCTAACATCCCTATCCTCATTGTTCTACCCCTCCCTCCCTTACTCCTCCCCATCACCTCCTACAGAACGCTCACACCCCCGAGCTATGCTGTTCCAAGATCGATGATCTGTAATAAAATTCCAAATGCACAAACGATCTGATTGATTTCGTCTCAATGTTAGCAAGCAAATCAACGTGTTGACACTGTTAACAGCCCGGCTGTGTTGTTTAACCTGGCTTTTAAAACTTAAGAACGAGAGACGGGTATTTAGGGCCCATAATTGCAATCGTCGCTGATGAGAGGTCTTTATATGTGAGTTGTAAATTCTACAAATAACTAACAGAAAAATGGGGAGTTAAGTGGAAGCTGAGGGGGTGTATTTTATAGAAGAATGATGAGAACATTGAGAACTGGGTAGAAGAGCGTTGGAGAAGTCTTTAAATACGTTTTCTCACAGAGAGGACTGGATACTCACGTTTTCTCACAGAGAGGACTGGATACTCACGTTTTCTCACAGAGAGGACTGGATACTCACGTTTTCTCACAGAGAGGACTGGATACTCGCGTTTTCTCACAGAGAGTGACTGGATACTCACGTTTTCTCACAGAGAGTACTGGATACTCACGTTTTCTCACAGAGAGGACTGGATACTCGCGTTTTCTCACAGAGAGTGACTGGATACTCACGTTTTCTCACAGAGAGTGACTGGATACTCACGTTTTCTCACAGAGAGGACTGGATACTCGCGTTTTCTCACAGAGAGTGACTGGATACTCGCGTTTTCTCACAGAGAGGACTGGATACTCGCGTTTTCTCACAGAGAGGACTGGATACGCGCATCAAATGAGGACATTCCTCATTCTTTGGGCATATCATAAGAAGGGAAAAGCTGGAGAACGTCGTGACAAAGGGAAAACAGGAGGGGAAGAGAGGAAGGGTAGACCAAGATAAAAGATGCTGGACAGTTTGAAATCGTGTCATGGAGGATTCATCAGTATCAGAAATGATTGGCAGTACAAGAGATAGAAGGTTGTGGCCAGACATGATCACCAACGCCAAAGGCATGGACTATAAGAATATTGGCAGAACAAGAGACAGAAGGTTGTGGCCAGACATGATCACCAACGCCACAAGGCATGGACTATAAGAATATTGGCAGTACAAGAGACAGAAGGTTGTGGCCAGACATGATCACCAACGCCACAAGGCATGGACTATAAGAATATTGGCAGTACAAGAGACAGACGGTTGTGGCCAGACATGATCACCAACGCTAAAGGCATGGACTATAAGAAGATTGGCAGAACAAGAGACAGAAGGTTGTGGCCAGACATGATCACCAACGCTAAAGGCATGGACTATAAGAAGATTGGCAGAATAAGAGACAGAAGGTTGTGGCCAGACATGATCACCAACGCCACAAGGCATGGACTATAAGAAGATTGGCAGAACAAGAGACAGAAGGTTGTGGCCAGACATGATCACCAACGCTAAAGGCATGGACTATAAGAAGATTGGCAGAACAAGAGACAGAAGGTTGTGGCCAGACATGATCACCAACGCTAAAGGCATGGACTATAAGAAGATTGGCAGTACAAGAGACAGAAGGTTGTGGACTGACATGATCACCAACGCCACAAGGCTTGGACTATAAGAAGATTGGCAGAATAAGAGACAGAAGGTTGTGGCCAGACATGATCACCAACGCCACAAGGCATGGACTATAAGAAGATTGGCAGAACAAGAGACAGAAGGTTGTGGCCAGACATGATCACCAACGCTAAAGGCATGGACTATAAGAAGATTGGCAGAACAAGAGACAGAAGGTTGTGGCCAGACATGATCACCAACGCCACAAGGCATGGACTATAAGAAGATTGGCAGAACAAGAGACAGAAGGTTGTGGCCAGACATGATCACCAACGCCACAAGGCATGGACTATAAGAAGATTGGCAGAACAAGAGACAGAAGGTTGTGGCCAGACATGATCACCAACGCTAAAGGCATGGACTATAAGAAGATTGGCAGAACAAGAGACAGAAGGTTGTGGCCAGACATGATCACCAACGCTAAAGGCATGGACTATAAGAAGATTGGCAGTACAAGAGACAGAAGGTTGTGGACTGACATGATCACCAACGCCACAAGGCTTGGACTAGGAGAAAAAGAAGAAAACGAAAGTATTTTCCCGGTCTTTATTGTGTACATTCCCTGTACATCCATGTACAACATCATTTCATCATCATGAAGCAGGTATCTCTGCGGACCGTGGCTCTCATCACGGCCCGCCGAACAAATCATCCATTCTTTGCCAGTTGCACTACTCCCTCACCATTGCCAGCCGAACAGATCATCCATTCTTTGCCAGTTGCACTACTGCCCAATCATTGCCGGCAGAAACAGATCATCCATTCTTTGCCTGTTGCACTACTACCCAATCATTGCCGGCAGAAACAGATCATCCATTCTTTGCCAGTTGCACTACTGCCCAATCATTGCCGGCAGAAACAGATCATCCATTCTTTGCCAGTTGCACTACTGCCCAATCATTGCCGGCAGAAACAGATCATCCATTCTTTGTCAGTTGCACTACGCTACCACCAAAGAGAAAGTTTCTGCGCTGGTTGCAATCTTAATTTCTTGGTCATGTAACGAGACTCAAGAGTCTGCACTATGTTGTGACAGCAGGGAAGTTTGAGCATGTTAGAGGCAGGGGTAGACAGGGAGAACGTGCTAGATGTATGTCAGAGTTGTACGCAAGACGATGAGGCATTGAACTTGCCAGAACATAGAAGTCACATACTTGTTGAGGTAAATGATCGCGTGCCCCTCTCGCCATCACACATGACCATGATAGTGATGATGATAAAACCTCAGCAAGGTGGAATATGACATTAGACTTAAAAACAGAAAGAGTTAATTGAACAATCAACCCGGACTGAATGCTTTAATTAGATGTATGTCACATGGTCAAAGTTCCACACCCCAGGGACAATCCACAAGGTCTTCTAGATTTAACGGCACCAAGATACACCTTGCAGTTGGTTTCGTTGATCATCCTGGATCAAGCCCATCGCAGAACGCGGCTCTCATGGGGAGCCTCCTGAAACAGCCAATCGTTAGCTGGTTCCCGTGTCTCATACATTGTGACACCAGCGATGTCTTTAATGTCACGTGGCTACTGTCGCGTCTGTCGGCCTTTGTCTCTTCTCCCAGGAACGATACCTTTCATTACTCTCCCTTCTAAGCTTCAGTGACTTTTTTTTTCGCACGCTCGGTTTGAACTCAAGCGTAGTCCATACACATTACTTCCAGTAGTGCTGGGCTGAATTTTACGTGTGGATTAGCTCTTCCTTTTAACAATGTCCCTTTCATTCATGTGAACCCACTCCGACATCAGAGGTACTTGTAATTTACGTCCACAAGTCAAGAACGATAGATCAACATTTTATCCAGCTATCCGGTGTAAGGGTTGAACCCCTTACATCGGCATCAGCACACCGGATGTTTAAGAACACGCGTATCTATTCGGCCATGCTGACCTACCTGTAACGTTTAATATCGCAGTAGTATTTCAATAGGAGTGTCTGACCGAATGACTAGAACGCCGGGATCTACTTCGGGAGATTCAGGCTCAAATCCTCGGTAAGGTGTGAATTTTTTTCTGCCAAGGGCAGAAATAAAATCCTAACCTGCACAGTTCGCGGCGACTTTACTAGCCAAGCGGCCTTAATTCCTCAGGCTCAAGACACCCCCCCCCCCCCGCCCCAACCCATCCTACACGGCCAAGTCCTATAGGCACTAGATGACAGATGCTAATATTTCAATTTCATGATAATGTTTCTGAGCAAGTTTTCTTCGATATTCAGGTAGTCTCAAATGCCAGAATTTGTCTTATTCTTGTTCATCTGTGCTTCAAGAAATTCCCTTTAACATTTAAATTCAAAAGCCTCGATTTTTCGTCTTCAGCGATTGTGAAATTTTCCATGTTTCACATCCGTTATTTTGCCAAAGGAAAAATGCATGTTCTTAATATTTTTGTTTTAATGTAGTCTATTTATGAACGTATTTCCCCCTTGATATGTTTTTTTCAGAGACAGATTACTGATATGTTTTGTGTAACTCTCGTTTTGAAAGCAGGTATTTGTGTACGTTGCATTGCGCACGTTAAACTGAAGATCTAGAAACTTCCACTCATTTAACTCTGCTAAGTTATTTTCTTTAGAAAGACTAACACATGTTTCAAAATGACAGCGGAAATGGCAGCTGCGCGCGCAAACGGAAGTTGCTTGCAGTCAAGATGGCTGCTTTGTGAAGTAGGCAACCTTAGTTTTACAACCGCAGGGAATCATCCAACGGCAGTGATGCAATATTTCATAGTAATGTTATTTTAAAAAGTATAATCAGCAATAATAAGAACATTTATAATTCAGCAGAGAACAAGGATTGACATTTCGGTTTCTTCCAACAATACTTTATAATTATGTTTCTTGAGGGTTTGGAATGGTTTAATGCGCTATTGTGTTTATCTATTTGGGGGGAGGGGGAGGGATTAGAGAGGGAGGGAGAGAGGGAGATAGAGGGGCGATAGAGAAAGGGGAGATAGATGAAGTTAGAAAGTGGGAGAGAGAGGGGGAAGAGAGAAAGGGAGCGAGAGAGAGAAAGAGGGAAAGAGAGAGACGGGGATGAGGGGAGAGAGAGAGGGAAAGAGAGAGAGAGAGAGAGGGAAAGAGAAAGAAGGTGGGCGGAAGAGGGAGAGAGAGAGGGACAAAGAGAGAGGGGGAGATGGAGAGACAGAGGGAAAGAGAGAGGGAAGAGGAGAGAGAGAGAGAGAGATGAGAGAGAGAGAGAGAGAGAGAGAGAGAGAGGAGAGAGAGAGAGAGGACGCAAGAAATTAATCAAAACAGCAAATTGATTAGAGAAAGTAGAGTTAGTCAAGATTCTTTTGATCACGTTATGAGAAGGAATAAACTAGAGAACTGTGTCACAACTGGCACGATTGAGAGGAAAAAGAGCGAAAAGGAAAGCAGAGGGATAACTATCTGGATGGCCTGAACACGTGGCATAATCTAGACAAGACCACAGAACGATCCACGACTCTGGTGATCTTGTGAGGTATTTACGACACCACACTGGCAGACATACACACACAGACACACATACACTAATAATAACATTGCAAAGGCCCCTAGAATACATCGAGTGGCTTGCAGGTTGTAGAGTGGCGGCTCTATATTTCTGTTAAACCAATGAGCACTCGATGGATCAAGGAATCAATGCTACGCCGGCCGCCTCTCCTCCCCGGGACATTTGCTCTTGCCCAGTTTAGTAAAGGTCGACCTGAGAATCTAGGTCAATAAAAAATCGTCTCGATTGGGATTTGAATACGATTACAGGGCAAGCAGGAAAACGTCCACACCACGGCAAATCTCAAGCTCATTATCATCAGTATACTACCACCGCAGATCACATAAGACGAGACTTCCCAAAATATGACATATCCAGGCAAATGTTCTGACTTACAGAAACAACAGTGGAAGATAAACTCCATAGACCACCGAGTGAACTAAAATAGACAGTTAAATTCATACAAGAGACAAAGTTGCAGATATAGACAAACTTCAAGCGAAGGAAAGAAGAAGAAGAAGAACGTGCAAGCATAAAAACCGAGAATGAAATGGGTCAATATCAACGATTTAAAATGAATGTACAACAGGAAAGTTTAATGTCTCCAGATTTATTTTTCCTAAACAATGTAGCCAATAATAACTTGAGATAAACACTATTGAAATCTTAATCTAAGGACATAAGATAAAGTGATGGCTGTTTTTCTGTTGGTGGAAAGAAAGAAAACCTTAACCTGCACAGTTCGCGACGACTGCACTACCTAGTCGGCTCTAATTCCTCATTATCAAGAATTCCTATTTTAAAAAAAAAACGGTTTGCAGACGATTCAGTCCATGAAGACAATTCTGATGTGTTCACGTCACAGTTTCCCTTTGAGCACCGCGGACCGAGATCTGTGGAGAGCCATGAACGCCAATGCCAACTGGCAAGACGCAGGATTATAAACTTTCTTTAGCGTTCGCTCTCTTAGAACTCTAGCGTAGTTCATACACGCGCCACTACTTTTAGTGCACTGGACTGATTTTTGCGTGTGGAATAGCTTTCTTTATTATCAGTCTCTCTCACCACCAAGCGAACCTATTTCGACTTCTGAGGTCAAAGACGAGAATTCAAAAGTTTAGTCCAGCTGACGGGTGTAGAGGTTGAACCCGCTACCGCAGTATCAGCTCACCGGAAGTTTAAGTGCGAGCGCTCTCTCTTATCCATTCAGCCATGCTGACCTCTGATGATGACTATTCTGAATACATGTGACCTTGTAGTTAAATGTGTAAAAATAACCATTTTATACGTCTGAAGATGCTTGAGGCATGGTGCTAGATCGATTTTTCCATTCAACAATGGCAGTCTGTGAATGATGCGGTCAGTAGCATACCCGATCCCAATGCGAATCATTGACCATCTGGCCAGCAGGCGAGCGTCTAGCCACTTGTCTACCGCGGCCGGCAGTTACAGTGTGGTTGAATCAACATTGAGTGACCCCAGTTATAGTGTAGTTTGAATCAACATTGAGTGACCCCAGTTATAGTGTGGTGGAATCAACATTGAGTGGCCCCAGTTATAGTATGGTTGAATCAACATTGAGTGGCTCCAGGTATAGTGTGGGTGAATCAACATTGAGCGGCCCCAGTTATAGTGTGGTTGAATCAACATTGAATGGCCCCAGTGACAATTTAGTTGAATCAACATTGAGCGGCCCCAGTTATAGTGTGGTTGAATCAACATTGAATGGCCCCAGTGATAATTTAGTTGAATCAACATTGAGTGGTCACAGTTGCAGTGTGGTTGAATCAACATTGAATGACACCAGTGACAATGCAGTTGAATCAACATTGAGTGGTCACAGTTGCAGTGTGGTTGAATCAACATTGGGTGGCCCCAGGTATAGTGTGGATGAATCAACATTGAGTGGCCCCAGGTATAGTGTGGATGAATCAACATTGAGTGGCCCCAGGTATAGGTGGATGAATCAACATTGAGCGGTCCCAGTGACAATGTCGTTGAAAAAACATTGAGTGGCACCAGTTATAGTGTGGTTAAATTAACATTGAACGGATACTGTTATAGTTTGGTTGAATCAACATTGAGCGGCCCCAGTTATAGTGTGGTTGAATCAACATTGAGCGGCCCCAGTTATAGTGTGGTTGAATCAACATTGAATGGTCCCCAGTTATAGTGTGGTTGAATCAACATTGAGTTGCCCCAGTAATAGTGTGGTTGAATCAACATTGAGCGGCCCCAGTTATAGTGTGGATGATATCAACATTGAGCGGTCCCAGTGACAATGTCGTTGAAAAAACATTGAGTGGCACCAGTTATAGTGTGGTTAAATCAACATTGAACGGATAGTGTTATAGTTTGGTTGAATCAACATTGAGCGGCCCCAGTTATAGTGTGGTTGAATCAACATTGAGCGGCCCCAGTTATAGTGTGGTTGAATATACATTGAATGGTCCCAGTTATAGTGTGGTTGAATCAACATTGAGTTGCCCCAGTAATAGTGTGGTTGAATCAACATTGAATGGTCCCAGTTATAGTGTGGTTGAATCAACATTGAGTTGCCCCAGTAATAGTGTGGTTGAATCAACATTGAGCGGCCCCAGTTATAGTGTGGTTGAATCAACATTAAGTGGCCCCAGTTATAGTGTGGTTGCGTCAGCATTGAGTTGGCCCAGTTATAGTGTGGTTGAATCAACATTGAATTGTCGCAGTTATAGTGTGCTTGAATCAACATTGAGCGGCCCCAGTTATTGTGTGGTTGAATCAACATTGAGCGGCCCCAGTTATAGCGTGGTTGAATCAACATTGAATTGTCCCAGTTATAGTGTGCTTGAATCAACATTGAGCGGCCCCAGTTATAGTGTGGTTGAATCAACATTGAGCGGCCGCAGTTATAGTGTGGCTGAATCAACATTGAATGGTCCCAGTTATAGTGTGCTTGAATCAACATTGAGCGGCCCCAGTTATAGTGTGGTTGAATCAACATTGAGCGGTCCCAGTGACAATGTCGTTGAATCAACATTGAGTGGCCCCAGGTATATTGTGGATGAATCAACATTGAGTGGCCCCAGGTATAGTGTGGATGAATCAACATTGAGTGGCTCCATGTATAGTGTTGATGAATCAACATTGAGTGGCCCCAGGTATAGTGTGGTTGAATCAACATTGAGCGGCCCCAGTTATAGTGTAGTTGAATCAACATTGAGCGGCTCCAGTTATAGTGTCGTTGAATCAACATTAAGTGGCCCCAGTTATAGTGTGGTTGTGTCAGCATTGAGTTGGCCCAGTTATAGTGTGGTTGAATCAACATTGAATTGTCCCAGTTATAGTGTGCTTGAATCAACATTGAGCGGCCCCAGTTATTGTGTGGTTGAATCAACATTGAGCGGCCCCAGTTATAGCGTGGTTGAATCAACATTGAATTGTCCCAGTTATAGTGTGCTTGAATCAACATTGAGCGGCCCCAGTTATAGTGTGGTTGAATCAACATTGAGCGGCCCCAGTTATAGTGTGGTTGAATCAACATTGAATGGTCCCAGTTATAGTGTGCTTGAATCAACATTGAGCGGCCCCAGTTATAGTGTGGTTGAATCAATATTGAGCGGTCCCAGTGACAATGTCATTGAATCAACATTGAGTGGCCCCAGGTATATTGTGGATGAATCAACATTGAGTGGCCCCAGGTATAGTGTGGATGAATCAACATTGAGCGGCCCCATGTATAGTGTTGATGAATCAACATTGAGTGGCCCCAGGTATAGTGTGGATGAATCAACATTGAGTGGCCCCCAGAAACAGTGTGGATGAATCAACATTGAGCGGTCCCAGTGACAATGTGGTTGAATCAACATTGAGGGGCCCCAGGTATAGTGTGGATGAATCAACATTGAGTGGCCCCAGTTATAGTGTGGATGAATCAACATTGAGTGGCCCCAGGTATAGTGTGGATGAATCAACATTGAGTGGCCCCAGTTATAGTGTGGTTGAATCAACATTGAGTGGCCCCAGTTATAGTGTGGTTGAATCAACATTGAGCAGCAACTGTTATAGTGTGGTTGAATCAACATTGAGCGGCCCCAGTTATAGTGTGGTTGAATCAACATTAAGTGGCCCCAGTTATAGTGTGGTTGCGTCAGCATTGAGTTGGCCCAGTTATAGTGTGGTTGAATCAACATTGAATTGTCCCAGTTATAGTGTGCTTGAATCAACATTGAGCGGCCCCAGTTATAGTGTGGTTAAATCAACATTGAGCGGCAACTGTTATAGTGTGGTTGAATCAACATTGAGCGGCCCCAGTTATAGTGTGGTTGAATCAACATTGAATGGTCCCAGTTATAGTGTGGTTGAATCAACATTGAGTGGCGCCAGTTACAGTGTGGTTGAATCATCATTGAGCAGCAATTGTTATAGTTGTGGTGAATCAACATTGAGCGGCCCCAGTTATAGTGTGGTTGAATCAACATTAAGTGGCCCCAGTATAGTGTGGTTTGCCGTCAGCATTGAGTTGGCCCAGTTATAGTGTGGTTTGAATCAACATTGAATTGTCCCAGTTATAGTGTGCTTGAATCAACATTGAGCGGCCCCAGTTATAGTGTGGTTAAATCAACATTGAGCGGCAACTGTTATAGTGTGGTTGAATCAACATTGAGCGGCCCCAGTTATAGTGTGGTTGAATCAACATTGAATGGTCCCAGTTATAGTGTGGTTGAATCAACATTGAGTGGCGCCAGTTACAGTGTGGTTGAATCAACATTGAATGGCCCCAGTGACAATTTAGTTGAATCAACATTGAGTGGTCACAGTTGCAGTGTGGTTGAATCAACATTGAATGGTCCCAGTGACAATGTCGTTGAATCAACATTGAGCGGTCCCAGTGACAATGTCGTGGAATCAACATTGAGTGGCCCCAGGTATAGTGTGGATGAATCAACATTGAGTAGCCCCAGGTATAGTGTGGATGAATCAACATTGAGTGGCCCCAGGTATAGTGTGGATGAATCAACATTGAGTGGGGCCAGGTATAGTGTGGACGAATCAACATTGAGCGGTCCCAGTGACAATGTCGTTGAATCAACATTGAGTGGCGCCAGGTATAGTGTGATTGACATCAACATTGATTTGCCCCAATTATAGTGTTGTTGAATCAACATTGAGCGGCCCCAGTTATAGTGTGGTTGAATCAATATTGAATGGTCCCAGTTATAGTGTGGTTGAATCAACATTGAGTTGCCCCAGTAATAGTGTGGTTGAATCAACATTGAGCGGCCCCAGTTATAGTGTGGTTGAATCAACATTGAGCGGCCCCAGTTATAGTGTGGTTGAATCAACATTGAGTGGCCCCAGTTATAGTGTGGTTGAATCAACATTGAGCGGCCTCAGTTATAGTGTAGTTGAATCAACATTGAGCGGCCCCAGTTATAGTGTCGTGAATCAAACATTAAGTGGCCCCAGTTTATAGTGTGGTTGCGTTCAGCATTGAGTTGGCCCCAGTTATAGTGTGGTTGAAATCAACATTGAATTGTCCCAGTTATAGTGTGCTTGAATCACATTGAGCGGCCCCAGTTATTGTGTGGTTGAATCAACATTGAGCGGCCCCAGTTATAGCGTGGTTGAATCAACATTGAATTGTCCCAGTTATAGTGTGCTTGAATCAACATTGAGCTGCCCCAGTTATAGTGTGGTTGAATCAACATTGAGCGGCCCCAGTTATAGTGTGGTTGAATCAACATTGAATTGTCCCAGTTATAGTGTGCTTGAATCAATATTGAGCGGCCCCAGTTATAGTGTGGTTGAATCAACATTGAGCGGTCCCAGTGACAATGTCGTTGAATCAACATTGAGTGGCCCCAGGTATATTGTGGATGAATCAACATTGAGTGGCCCCAGGTATAGTGTGGATGAATCAACATTGAGTGGCCCCATGTATAGTGTTGATGAATCAACATTGAGTGGCCCCAGGTATAGTGTGGATGAATCAACATTGAGTGGCCCCCAGATACAGTGTGGATGAATCAACATTGAGCGGTCCCAGTGACAATGTCGTTGAATCAACATTGAGGGGCCCCAGGTATAGTGTGGATGAATCAAGATTGAGTGGCCCCAGTTATAGTGTGGATGAATCAACATTGAGTGGCCCCAGGTATAGTGTGGATGAATCAACATTGAGTGGCCCCAGTTATAGTGTGGTTGAATCAACATTGAGTGGCCCCAGTTATAGTGTGGTTGAATCAACATTGAGCAGCAAACTGTTATAGTGTGGTTGAATCAACATTGAGCGGCCCCAGTTATAGTGTGGTTGAATCAACATTAAGTGGCCCCAGTTATAGTGTGGTTGCGTCAGCATTGAGTTGGCCCAGTTATAGTGTGGTTGAATCAACATTGAATTGTCCAGTTATAGTGTGCCTTGAATCAACATTGAGCGGCCCCAGTTATAGTGTGGTTAAATCAACATTGAGCGGCAACTGTTTATAGTGTGGTTGAATCAACATTGAGCGGCCCCAGTTTATAGTGTTGTTGAATCAACATTGAATGGCGCCAGTTACAGTGTGGTTGAATCAACATTGAGCAGCAACTGTTATAGTGTGGTTGAATCAACATTGAGCGGCCCCAGTTATAGTTGTGGTTGAATCAACATTAAGTGGCCCCAGTTTATAGTGTGGTTGCGTCAGCATGAGTTGGCCCAGGTATAGGTGTGGTTGAATCACATTGAATTGTCCCAGTTTATAGTGTGCTTGAATCAACATTGAGCGGCCCCAGTTATAGTGTGGTTAAATAAACATTGAGCGGCAACTGTTATAGTGTGGTTGAATCAACATTGAGCGGGCCCCAGTTATAGTGTGGTTGAATCAACATTGAATGGTCCCCAGTATAGTGTGGTTGAATCAACATTGAGTGGCGCCAGTTATAGTGTGGTTGAATCAACATTGAATGGCATCAGTGACAATTTAGTTGAATCAACATTGAGCGGTCCCAGTGATAATGTCGTGGAATCAACATTGAGTGGCCCCAGGTATAGTGTAGATGAATCAACATTGAGTGGCCCCAGGTATAGTGTGGTTGAATCAAACATTGAGTTGGCCCCAGGTATAGTGTGGATGAATCAACATTGAGTGGCCCCAGGTATAGTGTGGATGAATCAACATTGAGTGGGGCCAGGTATAGTGTGGACGAATCAACATTGAGCGGTCCCAGTGACAATGTCGTTGAATCAACATTGAGTGGCGCAGGTATAGTGTGGTTGAATCAACATTGAGCGGCCCCCAGTTTATAGTGTTGGTTGAATCAACATTGAGTGGGCCCCCAGTTTTAGTGTGGTTGAATCAACAATGAGTGGCCCCAGTATAGTGTGGTTGAATCAACATTGAGTGGCCCCCAGTTTATAGTGTGGTTAAATCAATATTGAGTGGCCCCAGTGACAACTTGCGTTTACTAATGTGACCACCACACACTTGTCAGTTTGTAATGGCTGTCTTAGATGACATGGCAGTCTTAGATGACATGACAGTCTCAGATGACATGACAATCTTAGATGACATGGCTGTCTTAGATGGCATAGGCAGTTTTAGATGACATGGCAGTCTTAGATGATATGACAGTCTTAGATGACATGACAGTCCCTAGATGACATGACAGTCTGAGATGACATGACAGTCTTAGATGACATGGCCTGTCTTAGATGGCATAGCAGTTTTAGATGATATCCTACTAAGTGATATAATCTTGACAAGAATGCAGACATTACCTGAGACTGGTGTTCATGTCTCTCCACATATCTCGGTTTTTTGGTTCTCTGGATCAACTCTGTTGATGATATTCCTCCATGACACTGTCTGAGGTCCCATCCAGCATCATTTCTCTCTGTCTGCCTCTGCTTCTTCTCACACAGATCTTTCCAGTTGTCACGACGTTCTCCAACGTCTCTCTTCCCATCACATGACCAAAGAAAGCTGTTTGTCTATTTCTTATAGTTGTATATAATGTTCCAGTTTCATTAGCCTCTACTAGGCAATCGTTGTTAGTTACCCTGACAGTCCAGGGTATTCGCCACACTCGTCTCAGGAACCATATCTCCACGCCTCCTAGCTCATCTTAGTTTGCCCATCTCCATTCCAGGTTCCCTGCCATACAACAAACAGGTTCTATACATTTCAGCACTCTCTTTCTGGCCGGCGGTGTGGCTTAGTGGCAGTGAACGCGTTTCACAATTCCCCGAGACACCGAGTCGAAAGTGTGAAAACAGCTGCCGGAGACTTGGAAGCAGACCTGTTTGCGCTGATTTCGATGGTTTAAGCGTCGGTCGTTCGGAAAGCAATGAACACTATTGGACATAAAACCTGCCAAGCAAATTACAAACAGAAAAAAACAAACCATTCTGGGATTGACTGCAACTTCCTGTTCAAGACATAGAAAAAACTAACTAATTTTCTGACACGCAATGCTGGTGACTTACTGCATAAAATGGTTAGTTGCATATCATTTACAGTACGTCGCAGTCAACCCCAACATTTATTCGCTGTTCTTGGCAAGTCTACGTTCAATAGTGTGCCATTGCTTTCTGAACAACCGGTGCTCATACCATTGTATGAAAACCAGCTCTAGGCGGTCAGATGCCAAATCTTCTGCGACAGTGTTTCGAACGCGGTATGCGGGATTACGAACTGCATCAGTAACCCCTTCGCCACAGCACCAGCATAAGATGATTCTATGTCATCATGTGCCATGCCGATAAGCGTAGGCGGTCATGTTCTGCCATCTCACTCGATCACCAGAGTCGTGGATCAGCTCCGTGTTCCTGTCTCGACCATGCCACGTGGCCAAGCCATCCAGGTATTTACTTCTCGGTCATCCCCTTGGTCTTTTCCCCTCGATCTTGCCAGTTATCACCAAGTTCTCCAATTTATTTCTTCTCATAACATGTCCAAAAAATTTTGACTGCCTACGTCTAATTTCTCTAATCAATTTACGATCTTCATTTGTTTCTTGTAGGGTTGTTCATTAGTTTTTCTGTCTGTCCATGGTATTCTTTACATTCTCCTCAGAAACCACATTTCCATAGTCATCAGATGTTTTTCAGCTTGTCTGCTCATTGTCCAAGCTTCCATTGGCACCTTCCCGTCTTGACAGACGATAGTTTGGTACATTGTGCCCCAGAAAGGCTTAATAACTACGACCCATGGCGGTGGCGAGTGTGGCTGATAAGGCCTAATTCGCGCTGCAAATGTTGTCCACAGTCGATGCATGTGGAAAAAAATTGGTCATTTCCACGATCATGCACCATCTTACGTCTCTCACGCTCTGTGTGTGCTTCATCTGCAATCATTCCATGTCCACACTTCACATCCATACAAAGGCATGGGTTCTAAGTAGCACCACGACACAATTTTTCTAGTTGCAAATGACATCCTTTTATCGGTCAGTATGTTTTCCATCTGGCAAAAGGCTACCTTCGACATGGCGATTTTTGTTCTAATCTTGTCAAGGTATCTCTGGCCAGATGTTATGGCTTGTTCCGAGATAATTGTATCGATTCACTTGTTTAAGATATTCCCATTGATATCACCGTTGTGGTAATTCCTCTTTCCTAGTGACGATCATAATCTGTCTTCTTACAATTTAATTCTAGCACCTATTCCGTTCACTGTGTGTAGCAACCGCATCTAAGATTGATTACGGTGATATAAAAACAATGGAAACAATTAAAAGGAGACACAGGGAGAACAAGCAGTACTACGCTTCTACAAGCCCAGTTCTTTATAGAGAGATGAGGAAACACCATTGTAGAGAAGTAATTACATATTGTAACTTTAATACTTGCACCAGATCAGCGATGCGTGGAGACCAGGTCTGAACAAACATCCTTGTCAACACAATGCAACATAAACCTAACAATACCACAGCATGGGGGAATATATATCTTTCTCATTGACATTTGCCTCTCATCAGTCATGGACAGAGGATGGAAGAACTCTCAAACACTCCAGCACAAATCTGGCAAATGTAACGGACTCATTTGACACGACACTGCATCTCTCTCTCTCACTGGCTGTCATTTGTCACAATTCATTAACTCTGGACATGACTACGTTCACCACACGCCGTTTGTGGTGCT
>JACEFZ010013842.1:0-16465 GCA_014155875.1 Cepaea nemoralis
TTTTGATTTTTTTCAAGTTTTTACCCCCTTGGCCCCTTTCTTTTTTAAAAAAATTTTTTTTTTTCTTTTGACCTTTTTTTTTTGGGAGTTTTTTGTGCGTTCTTTCCTTCTGTGTGTGATTCGTGTAGTACGGTGCAACTCAAGATGGATATCGGCGTGCAAATTTTCTACGTTAAGCTGACTGAATCTGGCAGGAATTTCGTGTTGAAAATTAATTTATGCAGCGAGTCCAGTGACGACCCCCATATGCCTCGAAGTGCCTACACCGGCAACCGTCGAGGTATCGACTACAACTCGTAATAATGCAAAACAGCAACGAAGGACGAGGAATTAATTTGCGTCCTTACCTTGAATACAATGATAATCAACGGCACAAGTCAAGATCTCAAAGCGCTACCAGAAGTTTATTCCGTGGCAGACATGTGAACATTAAACTCACGTAGACCTGTAGGTTGACCCCTATAGACAGGGTCGGCGCCTACTTTACTGATCCACCGATGAGTGTTCAGTCTACTGCGCTCTGCTTGACGCCCTGATCCACTGATTCCATTTAAGCTGTAATTCCACTCTAGGTTTTTCCGCCCCGGTTACTTCACTGCAGTATTATCATCAACAGATCCCTCTCCTGACTCATAGCTGTCTCACGCTCATATCATCGCGTCCAGAGGTCA
Source organism: Cepaea nemoralis (assembly GCA_014155875.1). Classification (NCBI taxonomy): domain Eukaryota; kingdom Metazoa; phylum Mollusca; class Gastropoda; order Stylommatophora; family Helicidae; genus Cepaea; species Cepaea nemoralis. Next base: position 672 of record JACEFZ010013842.1, read on the forward strand.
CCTCACACAGATCCTTCGAAAAACACGTCCTTGTTCTACAGCACAATCACAGCGTTCCCCGTTGCTGTCCACTGACGTTGTCCACATTCTCCTTGGATTCATTTGTTTACGTCCACTTTCGTGTCCGAGTGGAAATTCCCATTTTCCAATTTATACTTTTCGTGGTGGGTCGTGCCCGCCGTATGGCAAAGATGTATTAAAGAAGTTAAATGTAGGATAGTCTAAGCAAATGTACCATTTCACAAGGTGAAGAATATTGTCTGCAACTCATCTTTGTCAATCGAGGTGAAGAAAAGAGTTCTTGAGATCTATATTGAGCCAGTCCTGACGTATGGGGGCGAATCATGAGCAAATAGCAGACGAGTGAGAAATTATATCCAGGGTGTGGAGACGTGGTTTTATAGAAGCATGGTGAGAACTCTGTGTATGGATAGACATAGCAATGAAGATATCCTGAAGAAGTTAACACAGAAAAGAACTTGTTACTTGTATCAGAAGAAGAAAGTCCACATTCTTTGGGCATATCACGAGAAGGGGACAGCTGGAGTATGTCGTCACAACGGGAGGGAAGAGAGGCATGGGAAACCAAAAGAGATGTTGGACAGTTTGTCGTCATGCCATGTAGAACATCAGTATCAAAACTGAATGCCAGCACACGAGACAGGGGGCTGTGGACAGACGTGATTAACAACACACGGCATGAACTATAAGAAGAAGAAGATTGTGTTCTTATCTCTGTAATACATCTTCCATCTGATGTTGTCCATGTATCTAGAAATTTGACTTTCTGTTAGTTAAAATTCAGTTGTATATCCTTTCCAGGACGTCACGGTCACCCCAGCATTTTCTGACTGTTATTTCTTGGCAAGTTTACGTTCAGTTGTTTGTCATTGTTTTCTGTATGACGACACTCGTGCTATTCTATGAAAACCAACGCAAAGCTTTCTGCTTCCAAATCTCCCACAGCTGTTTTCAAACGCGGCATGTAGGATTATGAATTGCGTTCATAACCTCTTTCCCACATGGCTGGTTGACGTATTGTACTTTCCCCCAATTAATACCATGTACTTGACATATACATATAGGCGTGGTCCGCCTCTCTGATACTGCCTCTACTTTTGTGTACTTGTCCCAAATTAAAGCCATATACTTGACATGTACACGTAGGCGTGGTCCGCCTCTCTGATACTGCCTCTACTTTTGTGTACTTGTCCCAAATTAAAGCCATATACTTGACATGTACACGTAGGCGTGGTCCGCCTCTCTGATACTGCCTCTACTTTTGTGTACTTGTCCCAAATTAAAGCCATATACTTGACATGTACACGTAGGCGTGGTCCGCCTCTCTGATACTGCCTCTACTTTTGTGTACTTGTCCCAAATTAAAGCCATATACTTGACATGTACACGTAGGCGTGGTCCGCCTCTCTGATACTGCCTCTACTTTTGTGTACTTGTCCCAATTAAAGCCATATACTTGACATGTACACGTAGGCGTGGTCCGCCTCTCTGATACTGCCTCTACTTTTGTGTACTTGTCCCAAATTAAAGCCATATACTTGACATGTACACGTAGGCGTGGTCCGCCTCTCTGATACTGCCTCTACTTTTGTGTACTTGTCCCAAATTAAAGCCATATACTTGACATGTACACGTAGGCGTGGTCCGCCTCTCTGATACTGCCTCTACTTTTGTGTACTTGTCCCAAATTAAAGCCATATACTTGACATGTACACGTAGGCGTGGTCCGCCTCTCTGATACTGCCTCTACTTTTGTGTACTTGTCCCAAATTAAAGCCATGTCTTCCTATTATTCAGGCTGATGTGGTAACTAGCACACAAAAAGCTGGTGCTGGCTGAATTCATTTAACAATAACAAATTCTTATAATTAAATTAAAACAGCTATTACTGACCGAATGCCTGTGAATACTGATTGATTGATTGATTGATTGATTGATTGATTGATTGATTTAGGAACCGACATCACAGCATTCGGGGCATTCCCATAAGCGCTCCGTCCCCATCCTCAGCAGCCAGCGAAGAGTTCCAACACTAATAGTACCAAATTGATGGAAAAGACATTAGACTAATAAAAACAAACATATATTGGAAACAACAAGCTGCCAAGATAATGAAGTAGGCAATGTCAGCCTATTAAGAGAGGTGTGAAACAGGGATGTGTAATGTCTCCAGATCTTTTTTCCCTGTACAGTGAAAGTATTTTCAGACATGTTGACGATATGAAAGGAATCATCTTTAGGGGACATAACATCAATAAAATTACATATGCGGATGATACAGTATTGATTGCAGACAATAAGCAGTATCTGCAATATTTAGTAGATGCGGTTGTTGCACACAGTGAACAACTCGAGTTAGAATTAAATTTTAAGAAGACACAGATTATGGTCGTCACTGGGAAGAAGGAATACCACACTGTGATATACAAGTAAATGGGAACATTCTTAAACAAGTGAATTGGTACAGTTATCTCGGAACAGTAATAACATCTGATGGGAGATGCCTTGAAGAGATTAGAACAAGAATCGCCATGGCAAAGGCAGTCTTTTGCATGATGAAAAACATACTTACCAATAATAAGATGTCATTTGCAATGCGAAAAAGAGTGTTGAGGTGCTACATTAAACCTGTGCTTTTGTATGGATGTGAAACGTGGAAAATGAGCAAACAAGCTGAAAAACATCTAATGACTGTGGAAATGTGGTTTCTGGGGGGAAATGCATAGATTACCATGGACAGACAGAAAAAGAAATAAAAAATGATCAAGTCCTACAAGAAACCAACGAAAACTGTAAACTTATTAGAGGAATTAGATGTAGACAGTCACGATGTTTTGGTCACGTTATGAGAAAAAATAAATTGGAGAACTTGGTGACAACTGGCAAGATCGAGGGGAAGAGAACAAGGGGAGGACAGAGAAGTAAATACCTGGATGGCTTGGCCACGTTGTATGGTCTAGACAAGAACACTGAGCTAATCCACGGCTTTGATGATCGAGTGAGATGGCAAAACATGACCGCCCACTCTTACTGGCATAGCACATAATGAATATGATGATGATGATGATGATGATGATGATGATGATATAAAACAAAGCGCGCCCGGAAGATAATATTTCCTAACGTCTACTTCAGGGAGTCATTCTCCTAATTCTTTTTCTTCATCCTCTTCTTTGTTCACCCTCAGACGTCATTGTGAATTAATGTAAAGACAGCAACGTTAACCTAAGCTTGTTGATATCTCAGTTCAGTTTGTCTTCAGCTGGAAAAGTTGTACGCCAAAATACTTCTCTCTGTTCCGTATGTTGGACACACCTGCAACAAATGTCTAGCTGTCATTTTACCTATTCTACACTTATAATACATTAATTAGTATCTACTACCTGTAATGTACTAAACAAATGATATTTCAGCCTGTTGTTCATGTGCGCCCATATATACGAACGCACGCGCACTAAGTGCAGAGAATTTAATGTAAACCTATTCTCATGTTTTGTGGATTATACAAAGGCATTTGACAGTGTACAACATCAGAAACTTTGGGAAATCATGAGGAATATGGGCTTTCCACCACATGTAATACAGCTCATAAGAATGCTCTATCTAGACCAACAAGCAGCGTTTAGAATAGATGGCGAGACATCAGATTGGTTTGACATCAAGCAAGGAGTCCGTCAAGGATATGTGCTGTCCCCCTATTTCTTTAACCTGTACGCCGAAAATGTAATGAGAAATGTAAGAGATGATATAAATAGGGAGCTATATGATGCCATAAATATTGGTGGTCATGACATACCAGAGATTCGGTATGCTGATGATACATTATTGCTATCCACAACACAGACAGGTATAGAAAACCTAATAGCCTCAACCCAGTTGAATAGTGAAAATCACAACTTGTATCTCAACATTGCAAAAACAAAGATAATGCATGCAGATACAACCACTATGGAGAAAGAAATATATGTTAATGAGGAAAAATTGGAGTTGGTGGAGAATTTTGAATATCTTAGTTCATTGATTACCAACAATGGTGACACACAGAGAGAAATTAAACGACGACTATCAATTGCTCTTCAAACACTAAAACAACTGAATAAATTATGGAATGGGACAGACAGAACTACAAAAATTAGATTTTTAAGAGCATGCATCTTTCCCATTGCAACATACGCCTGTGAGACCTGGTCACTTACTAAACAAGCTGAACAGCGCATAAATGCCTTTGAATATAAATGTTATAGAGTTCTAAGAATATCTTGGGTAAAGAAAAGAACAAATGCATCAATACGTCAAGAGCTGAATATTGAAGAAGGTTGGCTATTAAAGACGATAAAACAAAGAAAATTGAAATATTTTGGTCACTTGAAACGTCACGAAAGTCTGGAGAGAACAATAATGGAGGGGTATATGCCTGGGAAGAGAGGAAGAGGAAGGCCAAAGAGAAGATGGGTGTAGGATGTGGCGGATGATCTCCAGATGGGTGTATCGGACGTGGGACATCTTGCTTATGATCGAGCGGTTTTCCGGAAGGTTGTTATGGGAGCGAGATTATGCAAAGGACATGCTACTGAATGAATGAATGAATGAATGAATGAATGAATGAATGAATGAATGTTCCTGTACTAGTCTGAAGATTATTATTTGTTATTGTCGGTTGAGTTTGTAATATGCATCATCTGTTGGTGGCCTGGGTTCTATAATTGCTTCTCAATTCTCCGAATGAAACTTGTCGTCATCCACGCCATGTTGTTGTTTGTAAACATGAGTATTGATATGTAATATCTGCCATCTTTATGGGTGTCAGTACATACATGTTTCACATTGTGTTGCATCAGTAACAATATACGTGGAGAGATCATTATGGCCGAATGGATAAAAACACTTGTTCTTGAACATCCGGTGTGCTGATGCTGAGGTAGCAGATTCAACCCCTACTCCGGTCAGCTGGACTAAAATGTTGACTTCTCGTCCTTGACTTGGTGACATAAATTACAAGTATCACCTCGGAGTGGGTTCGCCTGATGGCGAGGTACACTTGGTAATAAATGAAGCTAATCCACGCGCAAAAATCAGCCCAGTGCACCAGAAGTGATAGTATGTATATAGACTACGCTTGAGTTTAACAAATAAAACATACATAATAAAACATTCATAATAATACATTCATAATAATACATTCATAATAATACATAAGGTACATGAGAAATAGATTAAGGTACACGAGAAATAGATTACTTTTCCTTATTCACTTTCTAAAGATGGCAGCCTCCTGCATCCTTCTTGTTGCGCGCCGTTCCATGTACCATGTGTAGTGCAGTCTGGGTAATTTTGTAACATGGGTATGTACACAAATGTACAGAGATAAGCACAGCAGATATTAAGATAAGGTGGTAACGCATATCTTGCTAAAAGAGAAAGTGCACAGGAGAAAGACTGCACAAAATAAAACATTGCACAGGAAGAAAATAATCGGTAGCAGCTCGGAAACACCCGGACTAAAAGCGAATCAATACACAGAAAATCCTTTAATTTCCTGGGACGCTACTTTGGTATTATGATTGTCTGCGATGGCGCTCATTTCAGTGTGGACTGTTGTGGTGGTCTGCGGGTAGTGCGCCCATATATACGAACTCCCGCGCATACATGCGTGCACGCTTACGCGTGTAATTGTTTACTGCAGAGCAAAATAGCCGTGAACGAAGGGCACCATTTACAGAATAAGTAAACCATCACAGTTCACATAAAACAGGTGGTAACATTGGGATAACCAGTCCTGGGCAGCTGTACAGTAGGAGTGATACATTTAGAACCATAATGTATGTATAGCTAGACCCGGTGCCCATGTGTTTGAATCCCTCTCCCCGCGGAGATTTTGTTTTTAATTTGACCTTGGCGTCCAGGTCGAACAGCCTTAAATGGATACTAATAAATGTTATGGAAAGTTAAGGCGACGGAGCGATATGCACCGCACCGCCGTTATCCTCCATTGGAGCCTAGCCTTCAAGCAAATCCCCACAAGCCGTCCAATTCTTTGCTTCCTCATGCAGCTCCATTCATGTCCTCCCAGTATTATTCATGCCTGCCTCTGATTCCCTCCTCCGTGTGTTCTGTGGTCTTCGTAACTAAATAAATTGGAGAACTTGGTGACAACTGGCAAGATCAAGGGGAAGAGAACAAGGGGAGGGCAGAGAAGAGAACGTAGCTTGCCCACGTGGTATGATCGAGACAAGAACACTGAACAGATTCACGACTCTGGTGATCAAGTGAGATGGCAAAACATGACCGCCTACGCTTACAGGCATGGCACATTATGATGATGGTGATGATAGAACAATATACTTACATGATGAATCTACTTACATGATGATAGAACAATCTATTTGTATAATCATAGAACAACATACTTACTTGATGATAAAACAATATACTTACATGATGATAGAACAATCTATTTGTATAATCATAGAGCAACATACTTACTTGATGATAAAACAATATACTTACATGATGATAGAACAATCTACTTACATGAGGATAGAGTAATATACTTACATGATGGTAGAACAATCTATCTGCATTATCATAGAACAATATACTTACTGGATGATAAAACAATATGCTGGCATGATGATAGAACAATCTACTTATATGAGGATAGAGTAATATACTTATATGATGATAGAACAATATATTTGCATTATCATAGAACAATATACTTGATGATAAAAAAATATATACTTACATGATGATAAAACAATCTATTTGTATAATCATAGACAATATACTTACTTGATGATAAAACAATATTCTTACATGATGATAGAACAATATATTTGTGTAATCATAGAACAATATACTTACTTGATGATAAAACAATATACTTACATGACGATAGAACAATCTACTTACACGTGTATATCATGACAAGACAACTGTATTTGGGTGACACATGTAAATCATGACAAGACAGAAAGCTGTATTTGGGTAACACATGTATATCATGACAAGACAAATAGCTGTATTTGGGTGACACGTGTATATCATGACAAGACAAATAGCTGTATTTGGGTGACAAATGTATATTATGATAAGACAACTGTATTTGGGTGGCAAATGTATATCATGACAAGACAACTGCATTTGGGTGACACGTGTATATCATGACAAGACAAATAGCTGTATTTGGGTGACACATGTATATCATGACAAGACAAATAGCTGTATTTGGGTGACACATGTATATCATGACAAGACTACTGTATTTGGGTGACACATGTATATCATGACAAGACAACTGTATTTGGGTGGACACATGTATATCATGACAAGACAGGAAAAGCTGTATTTGGGTGCACAATGTATATCATGGCAAGACAACTGTATTTGGGTTTGACACCTGTATATCATGACAAGGACCAGAAAGCTGTATTTGAGGTGACACATGTATATCATGACCAGACAACTGTAATTTAGGTGACACTCAAAAGAAAGGTGGGTGAACACAGTGTATATCATGACAAGACAAATAGCTGTATTTGGGTGACACGTGTATATCATTGACAAGACAACTGTTTTTTGGGGGGGCACATATATATAATGACAAGGCCCAAATGTATTTGGGTGGCAAATGTATTCATGACAAGACAACTTTATTTAGGTTACACATGTATATCTCAAGACAACTGTATTTGGGTGACACTGTATATCATGACAAACGAAAACTGTATTTGGGGGGCACGTGTATATCATAAAAAAAAAACTGTAAATTTTGGGGGGCAAATGTATATCATGACAAAACAACTGTATTTGGGTGACCCCTGTATATATCATGACAGACAACTGTATTTGGGGGACACATGTAAAATCATAAAAAGACAACTGTATTTGGTTTGGGAAAAGTATATCATGACAGGACAACTGTATTTGGGTGACACGTTTTTATCATGACAAACAGACAAATGTATTTGGGGGACACTTGTATATCATGACAAGACAACTGTATTTTGGGTGGCACATGTATATCATGACAAGACAACTGTATTTGGGGGACACATGTAATCATGACAAGACCAAATGTATTTTGGGTGACACAAGTTTATCATGACAATACAACTGTATTTGGGGGACACGGGATATCATGGACAAGACAAATAGCTGTATTTGGGTGATATGTTTTCTTACAAGACAACTGTATTTGGGTGGCAAATGTATATCATGACAAGACAACTATATTTGGGTGACACGTGTATATCATGACCAAAACAACTGTTTTTTGGGTGACACAATTTTATATCATGACAGATAACTTTATTTTTGTGACACATGTATATCATGACAATACAGAAAACTGTATTTGGGTGACACGTGTAAAAACATGACAAGACAACTGTATTTTGGTGACACATATATATCATGACAAAACAACTGTATTTGGGTGACACAGTATATCATGACAAGACAGAAAACTGTATTTGGGGGACACGTGTATATCATGACCAAAACAACTGTATTTGGGTGACCATGTATATCACGACAGACAACTGTATTTGGGTGACACGTGATTCATTACAGACACATAGCTTTTATTTGGTGACACATGTATATCATGAACAAGACACTGTATTTGGGGGACACGCGTGTATCTTACAAAACAATGCTGTATTTGGTTTACGTGTATATCATGACAAACAACTGTATTTGGGTGGCAAATGTATATCATGACAAACAACTTTTTGGGGGACACATGTATATCATGACAAGACAACGTTTTGGGTACACATGTATTCATACAAGAAACTTTATTTGTGTGACACATGTATATTGACAATACAAAAAACTGTATTTGGGTGACACGTGTATATCATACAGACAACTGTATTTTGGTGACACATAATATCATGACAAAACAAATGGGATTTGGGGGAAACTGTATACTGACAAGACAAAAATGTATTTTTGGGGACACGTGTATATCAGACAAGAAAACTGTATTTTGGGGGACACATGTATTCATGAAAGCAACTGTTTTGGTGACACTTAATCATACAAAACAAACTGTATTTGGGGGACTTTTTTATCATGACAAGACAACTGTATTTGGGTGACACGTGTATATCAGACAAGACAAATAGCTGTATTTGGGTGACAATGTATATATGAAAGACAAAATTTTTTGGGTACACGTGATATCTGACAAACAGACGTATTGGTGAACTGTATATATGACAAGACAACTGTATTTGGGGACACGTGTATTCTAAAAAGACAACTTATTTGGTGACACGTGTTTCATGAAAACAACTGTTTTGGGTGAACGTTATATCATGACAAGACAAACTGTTTTGGGGGACACTGTATATCATGACAAGACAACTTATTTGGGGACACATGTATTTATGACAAGACAGAAAAATGTATTTTTGGGACACATGTATATCATGACAAGACAACTGTTTTGGGGACAATGTATATCATGACAGACAAAAACTTATTGGTGACACTGTATACATGACAAGACAAAAACTGTTTTGGTGACAATGTATACATGACAAGACAAACTGTATTTGGGGGCACTTATATCTGACAAAACAAAACTGTATTTGGGGGCATGTATATCATACAAGACAAATATTTGGGGGCACGTGTAATCATACAAAAACTGTATTTGGGGGGGCAAATGTTATCATACAAGACAACTGTATTTGGGTGACACGTGTATATATTTACAAGAAACTGTATTTGGGTGCAAAGTATATCATGACAAACAAATGTATTTGGTGGCAAATGTATATCATGACAAACAACTGTATTTGGGGGACACTTATATCATGACAAGACAGAAAACGTATTTGGGGGACACGTGTTAATCATGACAAGAAACTGTATTTGGGTGGCACTGTATATCATGACAAGACAACTGTATTTGGGTACACAATATATCATGACAACAAATGATTTGGTGCATGTTATCATGCAAACAATTTTATTTGGGTGACACGGATATGACAACTGTTTTTGGGTACACATGTATATCATAACAAGACAACTTTATTTGTGTGACACATGTATATCATGACAATACAGAAAACTGTATTTGGGTGACACGTGTATATCATGACAAGACAACTGTAGTTTGGGTGACACATATATATCATGACAAGACACTGTATTTGGGTGAAACATGTATATCTTGACAAGACAAACTGTATTTGAGTGACACGTGTATATCATGACAAGATAACTGTATTTGTGTGACACATGTATATCATGACAAGGCAACTGTATTTGGGTGACACATGTATATCATGACAGACAGAATACTGTATTGGGTGACACGTGTATATCATGACAAGACACTGTATTTGGGTGGACACATGTGTATCATGACAAGACACTGTATTTGGGTGACACATATACATTATGACAAGACAACTGTATTTGGGTGACATATGTATATCATGATAAGACAACTTGTATAGGGTGACACGTGTATATCGTGACAAGACAAATAGCTGTATTTTGGGTGACACATGTATATAATGACAAACAACTGTATTTGGTGACACGATGTAATATCATGACAAGACAACTGTAATTTGGGTGACACGTGTATATCATGACAAGACAACTGTATTTGGGGTGACACGTGTATATCATGACAAGACAGAAAACTGTATTTTGGTGACACATGTATATCATGACAAGACAACTGTAGTTGGGTGACCATGTATTCATGACAAGACAGAAAAATGTATGTGAGTGACACATGTATATCATGACAAGAAAATAGCTGTATTTGGGTGACAAGTGTATATCATCAAGACAAATAGCTGTATTTTGGGTGACACGTGTATTCATGACAAGACAAATAGCTGTATTTTGGTGACACTGTATATCATGACAAGACAACTGTATTTTGGTGGCACATTTTATCATGACAAGACAACTGTATTTGGGTGGCAAATGTATATCATGACAAGACAACTTTATTTAGTGCACATGTATATCTGACAAGACAACTTTTTTGGGTGACACATGTATATCATGACAAGACAGAAAACTGTATTTGGGTGACACGTGTATATCATGACAAGAAAACTGTATTTTTTTTGGCAAATGTATATCATGACAAACAACTGTATTTGGGTGACACATGTATTATCATGACAAGCAACTGTATTTGGGGGAACATGTATATCATGACAAGACAACTGTATTTGGTGGCAAATGTATATCATGACAAGACAACTGTATTTGGGTGACACGTGTTTTTTTATGACAAGACAGAAAAATGTATTTGGTGACACTGTTATATCATGACAAGACAAATGTATTTGGGTGACACATGTATATCATGACAAGACAAATGTATTTGGTGGCAAATGTATATCATGCCCAAAACACTGTATTTGGGGGACACGTGTATATCATGACAAGACAAAAACTGTATTTGGGTGACACGTGTATATCATGACAAGACAACTGTATTTTTTGGGGGGCACATGTATATCATGGCAAGACAACTGCATTTGGGTGACACGGGGTGTATCTGCAAGGGCAATTGTATTTGGGTACCTTATAGTATGACAAAACAACTGTATTTGGCTGACACATGTAATTTATGACAAGACAACTGTATTTTGGGGGACACATGTATATCATGACAAGAACAACTTATTTGGGTGACACAAGTATATCATGACAAAACAAATGTATTTGGGTGACACGTGGGTTTTCATGACAAGACAACTGTATTTGTGTGACACATGTATATCATGACAAGACAACTGTATTTGGGAGACACATTTTTTATCATGGAAAAAGACAACTGTATTTGGGGGACACATGTATATTTGACAAACAACTGTATTTTGGGGGACACTGTTATCATGACAAGACAACTGTATTTGGTGACACATGTATATCATGACAAGACAACTTTAAATTTTTGTGACACATGGATATCATGACAAGACAGAAAACTGTAAAATTGGGGCTCATCTCATCTCATCATGTTCCTCTTGTACCTTGCGGTGTCGAGGTGAAGTATAAACTTCGTGAGAGTGCCCGGTTATGGGCTTCGTATATCGACATTCCCATGGATTCTGTTATTCCCTCAGTCCAACGTTTACGTGGTCGGCCTCTTCCTCTGTTCCATCTGGTCTGTACATCATTGCTTGTTGTGGCATGCTGTTTGACTGGTAGCCTACTTGCATGGCCAAACCATTTGACTTGCTGCTTTCTAATAAAATCTAGAGCAGCTTTAACCCCCTACTTTAGTCCTGATTTCTTCATTTCTGATCTTATCTCTTCTTGATACGTTGAGTATTCTTCTCAGAAACCTCATTTCTGTTGTTGTGATTTTTCTTTTCTCTTTTTCTGTCATTGTCCAGGTTTGGCATTGGTAGCACAGAGTTGGTAGGAAGATTGTGTTGTGAAGTGCTTTCTTAGTAGTTATTGATACATGTTTGTTCTTTAGTATTGGTGCCATTTGTCCAATGAGTTGATTTGCCTTATTGCACCTATTTTCGATCTCGTCTTCTGATCTGCCATTTGATGATATTATACTTCCTAGGTACTTGAAACTCTTTACTTGTTTCAAGGGATGTTCGTTTAGGTGAATTGTTGCTGTTTGTTCTTCTTTAGTTATAGTCATTACCTCTGTTTTGCTTGTGCTAATTTTCATGTTATGTTCCCTACACATTTCGTTTTAGACTATTCATGTGGTCTTGTAATTCAGCTTCTGATTTTGCTATTAGTGCTTGGTCGTCCGCAAACAGGAGTTCTCTAATGGTTGTTTTGCGATGGTTCTTTTTCTTTGTTCTCGCATGCGGTATTCTTGCTGTCTCGCTTGGCTGGTTTCTTTACATTTTTGTTTTATATGTTATAACAAAGGGGGACAGACCAACTTGTCGTACTCCAACTTATGGTGAAGGGTCTAGTGTTCTCCAGTTGCTCTCACTATGCATTCACTGTTGTTTATAAAAATTCTGATAGGTTGTTAGATTGTACTCACTCCATATTGTTTAAGGTTTCCCATTGGAGTGAGTACCATCTAACAAACCTATGAAGAAGTTTATACAGCAACAGTTGTATTTGGGTGACACGGTATTCTGACAAGACAACTGTTTTGGTGCACATGTATATCATGACAAGACAACTGTATTTGAGTGACACGTGTTTATCGACAGACGAAACTGTTTTTGGGTGACACAGTATATCATAAAATATTTGGGTTACACGGTATATCATGACAAGAAAACTGTATTTGGGTGACACTTTATATCTGCCAAGAAAGCTGTATTTGGTGCACATTATATCATGAAAAGATAACTGTATTTGGTTACACATTATATCATCACAAAAACAACTGTATTTGGATGACACATGTAATCATACAAGACCCCTGTATTTGGGTGACAATGTTATCTGACAAAAAAAATAGCTTTTTTTGGGTGACACATTATATTGACAAGATAACTGTATTTGGGTGACACATGTATTCATGACAAGACAACTGTATTTGGTGCAAAGTATATCATAACAAAAACTGTATTTGGGGACACATGTATATCATGAAAAGACAACTGTATTTGGATACATATGTATATCAAAAAGACAAATAGCTTTTTTGGTGACAAATGTATATCATGACAAGAAAAATAGCTGTATTTGGGGTGGCACGTGTATATAAAGACAAGACAACTGTATTTGGGTGCACATTATATCAGGGCAAGAAACTGTATTTGGGTGACACATGTATATCTGAAAAGACAAATGTATTTGGGTGACACATGTATATATGAAAGACAACTGTATTTGGGTGACCTGTATATCATGCAAGACAACTGTATTTGGGTGACCATTTTAATCATGCAAGACAACTGTATTTGGGTGCACATGTTACAGACAAGACAAATTGCTGTATTTGGGTGACAATTTATATCATGACAAGACAAATAGCTGTATTTGGGTGACAGGAAATATCATGAAAAAGACAACTGTACTTTTGTGCCGTTTTATACAACAAGACAACTGTTTTTGGGGTGACAAATGTATATCATACAAGACAACTGTATTTGGGTGCACATGTATATCATGAAAACCTGTTTTTGGTGACATATGTTTTCATGACAAGACAATGTTTTTGGGTGACCCATTATATCTAAAGACAACTGTATTTGGGGGGACACATGTATATCATGACAAGAAAACTGTATTTGGATACACTTGTATTCATGAAAACAACTGTATTTGGGTGACATTTATTCGACAAGACAACTGTATTTGGGTGAAAATGTATATCATGAAAAGAAAAATGTATTTGGGGACCATGTATATCATGACAAAAAAATACAAGTTAATTGCTGTCCTTTCAGGCCGTCACCATAAACCCCAGCTTATTTTAATTTCTGTTTGTGTTTTTCAAGGAAATTTTATTTCAGTAGTTTGCCTTGTTTCTGAAATGATTGAAACCCTTTTTCTGCTGCCAATCTTCTGTTGGCTTTTCACATCCATTATGTCTGGATTGAACATCTGTGTTCACTACCCCTATATCACAATACCGAAAAGAAAACACGATGTCAATGCCCAGACTGCTATTAGATCTACGATAAGAAACACGATGATAAATGTCAGACTTCTATATAGATCTACAGAAAAAAAACACGACGATGCAATGTCGACTTCTTATAGGTCACAGCCCAGTTCTGGTCATCAGTTTAAAACTGTAGCCAAACTGCTTTCAATCTGTCAATGTCACTATCACGGGGTCCCTGTAGCGACGCTAACGATCTCAGAAATGGGTTTCCTTACCGCCAGGAGGGCCTCTTGACCTCACGTGTCATCAGACTCTATGGGTGGCTATTATATTAGGTTGGCTTAAGAGGCTGCGCCGAGACGACGCCGGCAAATAACCAACCCTTTTGTATATCGCATGCTCGCGACCTGGCTCCTGGCCAAAGTTTTCCCTTTTTTGCAAGCCCTCGTGGCTAAGTTTGTCAGTCCCCCCTACACATTTGTTACTGAGCCCCCTACACATTGTTACTGAGCCCCCCTTTTAATTTTTTTTATTGCCCCTCCTCATATATTTTTCTGAAACCTCCTACATTTTTTACTGATCCCCATACATATTTTTTTCTGAGGGCCCCCCTACCAGTTGTTACTGTCTCCTATATTTTTTATTTAACCCTCCTCGAATGTGTTACTGAATCCTCCCCCACATTTTTTCCTGAGCCCTCTTTCACTTTGTTACTGACCCTCCTACCAATTGTTCTGTCCCCTATATATTTGTTTTGAACCTCCTACATATGTGTTACTGAAAGCTCCTACATTGTTGTTACTGAGTCCCCCTACTTTTGTTATGGCCCCCCTACAAATTGCTTCTATGTCGTCCTATATGTTTGTTTTTGATCCCTCCTACATATTTTGGGACGAACCCTCCTGCACATTTGTTTTTGAGGCTTCTACACATTTGTTACTAAAAGCTCTTACACATTAGTTACTAGCCCCCTTACTCATTTGTTTTTGGCCCTTACATAGTTTTTACTTATCCCCCCAACATTTGTTACTTAAAATCTCCTACATTTTTTACTAAACCTCCTACCAAATTTTTTACTGCGTCATCCTCACTTGTTTACTAAGCCCTCTTACACATGTTTACGAGCCCTTTTTGCACATATTGTTTTTTACCCCCTGCACATATTACTGTAAAAATTAGGTATATTAGTCGGGCGGAGTTGAAATATTTTTTCTAGTTGATTTCTCAAATA
>JACEFZ010013843.1:0-45791 GCA_014155875.1 Cepaea nemoralis
TTACACTCTTTAATCATCACCATCTCATTACAATCACTTTTCCCTAACATTTCCCTAAAATTTTCCTCACTTGACCACTGCTTGACCACTGTTTGACCACTACTTGACCACTAATTTACCACTAATTTAAGCATTACCATGTCACTACGACCAATTTTCCCTAAAATTTTCCTTACTTGACCACTTGACCACTGCTTGACCACTAATTTACCACTCTTTAATCACCACCATATCATTACAATCACTTTTCCCTAAAATTTCCTTACTTGACTACTTGACCCTTACTTGACCATTGCTTGACCACTGGTTGACCAGTGTGTAATTGCGAACACCTCTTATTATATTTATGACCACCCCTGTATCACTCCTACTTGATCACTAATACCCCTTACCACCATACCCATTATAACTTTATACGCTTTCCTTTGTAATGATGGTAGTGAATATACCACCCTTTACCTTCACTACTATCACACTGTTCAGATGATAGTAACCATCTACACCTCTTACTTCGTCGAGTATAACCACGACCCATCACACCCTTGTTCATCACTACCCATACACATTATGTCTACGCCACCACCATATACCCATGAGTAGAACGACCCATCACACCCTTGATTATACACATACACATTATGTCTACGACACCACCATATACCCATGAGTAGAACGACCCATCACACCCTTGTTCATCACTACCCATACACATTATGTCTACGCCACCACCATATACCCATGAGTAGAACGACCCATCACACCCTTGTTCATCACTACCCATACACATTATGTCTACGACACCACCATATACCCATGAGTAGAACGACCCATCACACCCTTGTTTATCACCACGCATACACATTATGTCTACGCCACCACCATATACCCATGAGTAGAACGACCCATCACACCCTTGTTTATCACTACACATACTAATAGACGTAACCAAAATAACTTTCCCCCTTCGCTTTCCAGAACCAACTAAACATTTACCTTAATTACTTTTTACACCCCACCAGGCAGCGCCAAAAAACCCGTTCCCACGAAAAATTTCCCACACGCCGAAAAAAAAATTTCACCCGCCCAAAAATATTTCCTTCATAAATCAGCCTCCAGGTTCTGGAGCCATTTTACCCATATTTCCTTCATAAACCCTATCAGCCTTCAGCCTGGAGGCTGAAAGTGGGGTCTGCGCGCCAACCTCTACTACTCCTGTGTCCTTAGTACTCTTCTTTATGGCAGTGAAACCTGGACAACTTACTCACGCCAAGAGAAACGTTTAAACAGCTTTCATATGCGGTGTCTGCGAAGAATACTTGGTATTAAGTGGCAAGACAAAATCACAAATACTGAAGTATTGGAAAGATCAGGTTGTGTGACGGTGTATTCCATGCTCAGTCTTCGTAGACTTAGATGGATAGGACACGTTAGGAGGATGGATGATGGTAGAATACCAAAGGACATCTTTTTTGGTGAATTACAGACTGGTAGGAGATCTCAGGGTCGGCCTCTACTACGATACAAAGATGTGTGTAAGCGGGACATGATTGATACAGGCATTGATAATGCACATTGGGAGCACGTCGCCGCTGAACGTGTTGCATGGAGGGCAACTATCAGAAACGGAATAAAGACAAAGGAGAAAATGATTGCAGATAAAGCATACACAGAGCGTGAGAGACGTAAGATGGTGCAAAATGGTGGAAATGACCATGTTTTCACATGCACCTACTGTGGGCAAACATTTGCAGCAAGAATTGGCCTTACCAGCCACACTCGCCACCACCATGGATCGCAGTTATTAAGCCTTTTTAAAGCACAATGTACCAAACTATCGTCTGTCAAGACGGAAAGGTGCCAATGCAATGTATGGTGCTTAGCTTAATTTCTGTTGATTTCTACAATTTTCCAAATCTGTAAAAGCTATTCTTGCCTTTTGTATTCTTAATTTAATATCTAAATGTGTTCCTACATCTTTGTCTACATTGCTGCCTAAATAGTCCTATGATTCCGCCTCTTGAAGTGATGTTTCGATAAGGGGGATCGAGTCATCATTTACTTAATGTATTCTCATTATCATGTGCATTTATTGCAAGAGCATTCATATCTTAAATTCTATGCATTTGGCAGCATATTTTTACTAGGTTATGTGCTATGCCCGAATCTAAATATGAGTAGGAAATGAGCAATACTTACATTTGGGTATGCACCGGATGGAGCTGGGTATCCACCAGATTGAGCTGGATATCCACCGGATTGAGCTGGATATGCACCGGAAGGTTGTCCATAGTTGGAGTTGTAAGCTGGGGGTACCTCTGCTAAGAAATTAACAAGATAATAATGATCAACTGTTTAGGAAATCCCCGCGACTGCCTCAGTTAACATGTACAGATTACGCCGACCTATACATTCAACCTTAATAATCCACATCTAGAAGAACTGACAAGTATTGATTGGCGCTCGTAGAAGTGGAAGAAAGAAATACAAATTAGAGGACACACTAGACAATATAAAACTGGAAAGTTCTTGTTTTACCATACCGGGATTCGAACCTGTCACCCTCAAATGACGACAGCACTTCTCTGCAGGAACACGTGTGTTTCGACGCAAACCAACTCGATACCACTAAAAAGCTGTTATTATTAGACAGGTTGAGCACCCATTCAGGCTCAAAATTATCAAATATAGACATGAGGTCAACATGGCCGAATGGATAATAACGCGTGTTCTAAAATATCCGGTGTGTTGATGCCGAGGTAAGAGGTTCAACCCCTAAACCAGACCATCCATCCATCATGTGCCATGCCGATAAGCGTGGGCTGTCATGTCTTGCCATCTCACTCGATCACCAGAGTCATGGATCAGCTCGGTGTACCTGTCTAGACCATGCCACGTGGCCAAGCCATCCAGGTATTTACTTCTCGGTCTTCCCCTTGGTCTCTTCCCTTCGATCTTGCCAGTTGTCACCAAGTTCTCCAATTCATTTCTTCTCATAACTTGCCCAAAAAATGTTGACTGTCTACGTCTAATCTCTCTAATCAGGTTACGATCTTTATTTATTTCTTGAAGGACTTGCTCATTGGTTTTTCTGTCTTTCCATGGTGTTCTTTGCATTTTCCTCAGAAATCACATTTCCACAGCCATCGGATGTGTTTCAGCTTGTCTGCTCATTGTCCACGCTTCACATCCATGCAAAAGTACAGGTTCTATGTAGCACTTCAACACTCTTTTTCTCGTTTCAATTGATATCTTTTTATTGGTCAGTATGTTTTTCATCTTGCAAACGACTACCTTCGCAGTGGCAATTCTTGTTCTAATTTCTTCTAGGCATCTCCCATCAAATGTTATGGCCATTCCGAGATAACTAAAATAACTGTATCGGTTCACTTGTTTAAGAATATGCCCATTTATGTGTATATTACATTGTGATGTTTCCTTCTTCCCAGTGACGACCATAATCCGTGTCTTCTTACAATTCAATTCTAACCCTAGTTGTTCACTGTGTGTAACAACCGCATCTAATAAATGTTGCAGATCTTGTTCATTGTCTGCAATCAAGACTGTATCATCTGCGCATCTAATGTTAATGATGCAACTTCCCCCAATGTTGATTCCTTTCTTATCTTCTATGTTTCTGAAAATAGTTTCGCTGTACAGCGAAAGCAGAGCTGGAAACATTGCACATCCCTGTCTCACACCTCTCTTAATAGGCTGATATTGACCTATTTCATTATCAATTCTTATGGCAGCTTGATGTTTCCAATACATGTTTTTCTTTACAAGTCTAAGGTCTTTTCCATCAATTTGTAGATCTTCAAGCATCCTTGTCATGTCGTCATGTCTCACTTTATTGAAAGCCTTTGTATAATAAATAAAGCAAAGGTGTAGATCTGTGTTTGCTTCTATATAACGTTCAATTACTGTTCTTAGTATATACACAGCATATACTGTACCCTTGCCTTCTACAAACCCACATTGTTGTTCTCCTATTTCAGGTTGTATTTTCTTCCTAACTCTTTGCATGATAATTCTTAGCAAATTCCTCGTGATGTGACTCATTATACTAATTGTTCGATGTTGATCGCAATCTAAGGCTCCTGATTTCTTTGGGATTGCAATAAATACAGTTACATAATTAATGAGGTATATTTCCAGTATCATATATTGTGTTCAGCAGTCTGGTAACTTTATATATTCCATATTCGTCTAAAGCATTAATCATTTCTGCTGTGATGTTGTCTGAACCGGGGGTCTTGCCAGTTTTCGTATGGTTAAGAGCATTCTGAATCTCCATCTTCAAAATAGATGGTCCTTCATTATTATTTTGAATATTATACTGTTCTCTGCTATCATCATAAAATGTTTTCACATAATCTGACCATACATGTAAAATCTAATCTTTTTCTGTTATGATTTTTGCATCTTTTGTCTTCAGGCAGCCTGCTGATGTATGTGTTTTTTGATTAGTAAGCTCCTGAATTCTTTTGTGCATTCGTTTGATATTTTTATTGTTGTGTTGTTTTTCAATTTCTGCGCAATTTTTATCAAGCCATGCTTCTTTCGCCTCCTTACATAATATTCTGACTTTTCTGTGAATTTCTTCATATTTAGTAGGGTTATGTTTGTTTTATCTTCTTGTTTCCATTAGTTGCAAAATTTCTTCAGTCATTCATGTCTTTCTTTAATTTTGGAATAGTTTTTTTTTCTGCAGCACAACTGATTGAATTCTTCAACATTTCCCATTGATCATCCACATTTTGAAATAGAATTTTAGATCGGACAATATATCAGATTTGTTCTTCACTTCTATGTTAAAATTATCTTGTATTTCTTTGTCAGCTTTCAATTTGCACAAATCATATTTATGGTGTCCTATTGTATACTTGACTTTCTTT
Source organism: Cepaea nemoralis (assembly GCA_014155875.1). Classification (NCBI taxonomy): domain Eukaryota; kingdom Metazoa; phylum Mollusca; class Gastropoda; order Stylommatophora; family Helicidae; genus Cepaea; species Cepaea nemoralis. Next base: position 4,896 of record JACEFZ010013843.1, read on the forward strand.
AACTCACCCTTAATGTGCCTGTATTAATCTGTGATCACCGTAACAGTCTGCATTGGGGACTGTTGTAACGACTGTTAAAGCATTTCGAAACCTTTTGCTAATCAGGATGTAATTTATCTGGTTTTTAATCCTACTGTCTGGACTCCTCCATGTCTATAATCTTCTAGGATGCTGTTTAAACCAGGTGTTTCCTACAACCTGTTCTTGTTCTTTTGCCTATTCTATAAGTCTGTATCCTCTTTCGTTTCACTCTCCCAAATCATGGTTGCCTACACTGCATCCATCGCCTTGATTTCCTACTTTGCATTATAATATTTATTTCTGATTTTTTACAGTTCTCTAAAGCAGAATCCATGTCATTATACAATTCCTCAATACTTTCTTCACTGCATTCACTTGTTGGAGCCTATACTTGAATGACATTTATTTCAAAAGATCTTCCGTTTAATTTTACTAATAGAACTCTGTCTGCACGGCCCAATATCCTTTAACAGACTTTGATGTCTGCCGATCCAATATAATGGCAACACCTAGTTACCGCTCTTCTCCCCCAGAATAAATAATCTTACAATCCTCTCCTGTCTTGATCCCTGCCCTTTTACATCTCGTTTCGCACATTCTTAATATCTTCTCTCTTTCCATTTCTTGTTTGGTGTTTTCTAATTTTCCATCTGCACTCACTGTTCTAACATTCCACGTTCCTACTTTCAATGATATTAATCTTTTGCACCTAGTAGCCTGTTGACGGTCTGGAGTCACCTGGTGCACATGACTGCCCCTGTCGGGCGAAGCTGCTTCTATGGAGCACCCATTTACGCCATTTCTCTGATTATCGATGAGACTGTAATACATAATATTCTTAACATCTGTTAAAAAGGTAGTTTGCCATTGCTTTCCTTACTAATAGTGACTATACTGTCGATGACCGTCGCCATTGTCTCCCAAAAAGAGATCCTCTGCCTACCGTCATGAAGTTGAGAATCACAATCTACAACTATCTGTTGGCTGCTCTTCAGCTTCATCCACCACTTGCACGCATGGCTTCACGTAACCCTGATTGGGGGGTTAAACGGGTTCTCGACCTTGCCCAAGGGTGTCCCGTAGGCTAGCGGATAGGGGATACCCCTACTCCCCCACCCTACACCAGACAGTTGGACTAAAATGGTGACCTCTCGTCCTTGACGTGGGGACGTAAATTACAAGTACCTCTGAAGTCGGAGTGGGTTTGTCTTATGGCGAAGGACACTGTTAATAGGGAAAGCTAATCCACGTGCAAAATTCAGTCCAGCACTACTACATGTGTTGTGTATGGACTACGTTTGAGTTCACAAGCGGGCGAGCGTAATATATATATATATATATATACAGACGGAATTCAAATCTAGTCACTGACGACAAATTCGCTCCTACTGCGAGGTGCTGTCGAATCTAGATATAACTACAGGAATGTCCTGCTTTACGTCGCTTTGGTTTACGTCGTTTCGCTATAACGTCGTCGTCACAATGGGACATAACTTCACTCTACGTCGCTACGTTCCGCTATAACGTCGTCACCTGTGTTGTTATGCTGCTTTAACGTCGCCATTTTACATTTTGTGCAGTGCGTTTTTCCAGGTTTTATTGTGTAATCACCCAAAATTATGAGTTCAAAGCGCGCAATAAGTGCTGATAGTGTGTCTGGTTGTAAGAGAGCCAGGAAAAGTGTTACTCTTGAGGTGAAGTTAGATGTGTTACGTCGTTTTGAGGCTGTCGATCGGGCTGTTGATATCGGTAAAGTCCATGGTTTACCTCCAACCACGGTAAGGACAATTCGTGCAGGTGCTGGCAAAATCAAAGAGGGTAATAAAAACGCTTCAACGACCACATATTATTCATAAGCAATATAAATATAAAATTAAAGAAGGTTAAATATACACCAAGAAGCACAACATTTGATCCATGTGCACTGAAGAGTGAGACGATAAAAGATAAATTCAACGTTGAGGTAAAGATCAGATTTTATGCATTTGCTGATCTGAAACTTCTATTTGAAGATGACCAATGGAAAATATTGAAGAACTCGGTCGGCCACGCTGCAGAAACAACTATCCCCAAAATGAAGATGACTGAACGTAAGAAATGGATGACAAAAATAATCTTGACAAATATGAAGAGATTCACATGAATATTAGTAAATTGTGCGAAGAAGCAAAAGACCATGGTTGAGGAAAATTGCAGGGACATTGAAAACCACGAAAACACCCGGTATAGCGAAATAGTGCACAAAAGAATTAATGGCAACGCTAAGACAAGAACACACACATTAACGGATTGCCTAAAAACTAAAAATGGCAAAATCACAATAGAAATTATCAATGCCTTAGACGAATATAGAATAGACAAAGCCATTAAACTGATTAACAGAATATATGATACTGGAGATATACCTCCTGAAGTATGTACATCTATATTTATAGCAATCCCAAAGAAATCAGGAGCCTTGGAATGTGATCAAAAGCGAGAAATAAGTATAATGAACCACATTACGAAAAGATTTTACTAAGAATCAACATGCAGAGTTAGGAAGAAAACACACTCTGAAATAGGAGAAGAACAATGTGGGTTCGTAGAAGGCAAGAGCATAGTAAATGCTGTGTATGTAATTTCTGAGAACATCAATCGGGTGTTCGATAGAGGTAAATAAAGACCTACACCTTTGCTTCATTGACTACACGAAGGCTTTTGATAAAGTAAGACATATCAACATGATGAAGGCACTTGCAGATCTAGAAATTGATGAGAAAGACCTTGGACATGTAAAAGAAACATATATTGGAAACAACAAGCTGCTATAAAGACTGATAATGAAGTAGGTGATTATCAGCCTATTGAGAGAGGTGTGCGACAGGAATGTGTAATGTCTTCAGACAGTTTTTTCCCAATACAGTAACAATATTTTTAGAAATGTAGAAGATATGAGAGGAATCACAATTGGGGGTCATAACATCAATAACATTAGATATGCGAATGATTGAGTATTGATTGCAGACAATGAACAGGATCAACATTTAGCAGATACGTTTATTGTATACAGTGAATAACTGGGGTTAGAGTTAAATTGTAAGAAGGCAGAAATTATGATCGTCTCTAAGAAGAAAGAAATACCACAATGTAATATAAGGATACATGGGAATATTCTTAAAATAATGAACCGGTACAACTATCTCGGAACAGTCATAAAATCTGATGGGAGATGCCTTGAAGAGATTAGACCAAGTATCGCATGGCCTTTTGCCTAGGAAAACATTCTGACCAATAAAAAGACGTCAAATGCAACGGGAAAAAACGTGTGTCGAGGTGCTGCATAGAACCTATACTTTTGTATGGATGTGCAACGTGGACGATAAGCTGACTAGCTGAACAACATCTAGTAACAGAGGAAATATGGTTTCTGAGGAAAATGTAAAATGCAACGAATACCATGGACAGACAGAAAAACCAATAAGCAAGTAAGTCAGGAGGCAAATGAAAACCGCAAACTGATTAGAGAAATTAGATGTAGACAGTCTAATTTTTTTTTTTTTTTGGGGGGGGGGGGGGGGGGGGCACGATATGAGAAGAAATAAATTGGAGAACTTGGTGACAACCGGTAAGGTTGAGAGGGAAAGAACAAGGGGAAGCCAGAGAAGTAATTATCTGGGAGGCTTGACTACATGTCATGGTTGGGACAAGAACACAGGAGAGCTGGTCCAAGACTCTTGTGATCGTGTAACATAGCGAGACATAACTGCCCACGCTTACCGGCATAGCACATGATGATGATGATGATGACATACGTACAAATCACGATGCAATGCATTTGTTACTGGGGCATGGATGTGAGAACATTTATGCACGCTGATAAACGGGAAAATATCAAGAGGGAAATGAAGAGAATATTTGTGAATATTTTAGAATTAACTGAGGTAAGACAGGTTGCAACGGAAGAAATGTAATCAGGCCAGTATAGAATGATTTATTCAGGGGGCGGGGGGTTATAGACAGAAAAGGGGTGTGAGGGTAGTCTAAGACAGGGAAGGAGTGTGAGGGTATTCTAAGACAGGGAAGGGGTGTGAGGGTAGTCTAAGACAGGGAAGAAGCGAAGACAGTGACGGGACATATGTTCCATATCAGACCGAGTTTTGTTATTCAGATTAAAATTAGAAGTGATGACAAAACTGTTCAATGATATCTATGCCTGTGGATATATAACTGGTGATCTCTATAAATCTACTTTGATATCTTTGCCAAAGAAATCTGGTGCAACTGATTGTGGAGAACATCAAAAAATTATTCTAATGGGTCACATGACTAACATGAGAATTATAATGAGAAGAGCAAAGTGTAAAATAAAACCAGAAATTAGTGATTTGTTGAATGTAAAGGCACACACAACGCTATATACATTCTTGAGAAACATTAACAGAAAGAATAAATGAAATGAACAGAGATCTACAGTGAAACCTTGGTTTTCGTCGGTAATCCGTCTGAAAACAACCGGAGAAATCCGAAACCTACGAAAACCAAGGCAATTATTTCCATATAAATCAATGTAGATCCAATTAATTCGTTGTAGACACTCCAAAATAAATACCAAAAGCACATTTCATAGAGAATAAATATAGAGTTTAATACTAAACACAATAAGAGATTAATATATAATGACTATTTTAGACCAATGTAAAGAATAAATGAACACTTAACATGGTATTTATTTTTCTGAAGACTCTTCCTGGCTTATGGAAGACGACGAGGAGGGGAGAGAGAAGTGTAGATATGATTGTTTGGAAGGGAAATCCTCCCCCACAAGGACCTTAGATGTCAAGGCATTATATGGGGTCAATTCCCTTCTTGGTCTTCTTGTGTTTTGAATGCCAGTGCACCTCTTGAGTTTTTCAAACCATCTGCTGGCCTTAAAATCACTAAGTACACTAGCACTGGTCCCGGGTGTTTTCTGAGATTGGCATACAACAGTCGGGACTTTTCACATATGATTGCCTCTGTAACAGAATCGCCATATAATTGTTTTTTGATTTATCCAAACTAATAATACCTCTTCGACACCTTCAACTGTTTGCGATCTCCGTTTCTTTAGGACATTCACGCCTTTCGCTACATTAGCCTCCTTTATTGCTTTCTTTTTCGTCACAATGGAACTTATCGTGGATGGCGACTTCCCGTACATGCGGCCGAATTCAGCAATCTAAACGCCCGCTCTCGTATTTTCAAATAATATCCTTCTTCAACGCAATCGTGTTCCTGGCCTTCTTCTTCGAAGGGCTGCTGGCATTGAGAACTTTCTTTGGTCCAATTATGGAGCTAAAAGGAAAGGGTTAACTTATTAGCAAGTGATGCTCACACAACGAGAAACAACGCTAAATTAAGCAGAAAAACGCGTCGGTCCCTTTGTTTTCGCAAACTTAGCAGAACGCCCAAGAAATCAGAGGCAATCGACGAAAACCGAGACAAATTTTTCGAGGAAAAACAAATGACTTAGTCTGAATAGCAAAGGAAACAACAAAAGTAATGATTATTACAAAGAAAAACAAATGACTTCCTAAATGCAATATCATAGTGATTAGAATCAGTCTGAGACAATTGAATCAATATATTTTCAGTATGTGGGTGCTTTATTAATATCAGATGAAAGGTGTATTAGACTATTAGGGAAGGTAAATGTAGAGTAGGTCACGCAAAAGCAGCATTTTCCCAAGATGAAGAATAATTGTGCAATTTATATTTGTTCATCGAGGTTAGGGAATGAGTTCTTATTAACCATATTGAGGCAATCCTGATATACGGATGCGAATCACGGACACTTAGCAGAGACGTCAGGAATTAGGTGCAAGTTGCCGTAATGTGGTTTTATAGAAAAATGATGAGAACAGCATGGACGGCCAGAAAGAGTAATGAAGGTATCTGATTGCTCGCGTCAGTCCACAGTCTTTGGGCATGTCATGAGAAGGGGAAACCTGGAAGGGAGGATGGCAGAGGAAGACCCAGAGAGAAGATGCTGGAAAGTTTGACACCGTGGCATGGAGGGGCATCAGTTTAAAAGATGTTTGGCAGTACACGAAACAGAAAACCGTGGACAGACATGATCCACAACGTCATGCGGCATGAATTATAAGAATAAAGATTATCAGAATAATGTTCTCTACTGACCCGTCACGATATGCCTGTTATGATATCAAGGGAGCATACCTGTTATTAATGACTGCAAGAGTTACGGGTGTTTTATCATCGACACCAAACCAGGTTGTTTATCTCAAGTGACATTAAGAGAAATACTCTCACGGGACACACATCTACAGTAAAAATTAATCTCTGTTGTGATACTTCATGTATCAACGTACCATACATTTTAACGATTTCAGCAAATTGTCATCATCACGCGCACTGTCATCTGGCGTATGCAATCATGCATCTGCATAGATCTCTGTCTTTGGTGTTCTGAATCAATGCTTTTGATTAATTTACACATGACAGCATAAAAGACATGACATCTGGTTTATGATAGAGGGAAATTTCGAAAGACTGGATCAAATTCTGCAAAATATTATAATTAATTGACACGTTAGCAAATATCCTGGTTCATTAATTGTACATATAAATAGTCCATATGTGAAACAAATTAAAACAATTAAACAAACATACAGTTATATGTCACATCCTGAATCAACCGACGTTGTGGTTTTCCTCTTCTTCGCTACTCCGGTAGGCCGCTATTTGTTATCATCATTTTAAACGTCCATGTCTTTTTTACATGTCCACAATATTTCATATATATTTTCGTTTGTCTAAATAGCCATACGTCTTCAGTATAAGTAAATCGGAAGTATAGTCACAAAATGATAAACTGGTACATAAAAATCTGATATTTAAAAAAGAAAAAATACGTGTGCCATTGTATAACAACTGACACCTTTACCGAAATATCCAAATATAACTATGTCACACCAAAAAAAAAATGTGTTGCGTATCCCTTACGGGACGTTGCAGTCAACACCAGCATTTTTCAGCTGCTGTTGATGTACTAGGCAAGTGTTCCGTTCAGTAGTTTGCCATTGCTTTCTGAACGACAGGCTCCCATACCATCACGTTATAACACAACGGGACACGGTCTGCATGTCACAAAACAACAGATAATAAATAGTACATTCACACCAACCTTACGTTACCAATGACAAAGTTGGACTTGATCCAAATCACAAATAGTCAAAATCTACTACACCTGCGAGATGATTTTATCATCGGAGACCTAGTAAGAACCAATGTTATCAGACAGACAGTGGGATCAACGCCTTTTATCATACACAGTGAAAAGCAGAAGATTGAAATGGTTAGACCATCTCATTAGAATGCAAGACCGTCAGTTACCATCTCTGGTGCTACATTAAGGAAGATCTAATACGAGAGCAAGAGGACGCCGGAGAGGAAAATAGAGTGACGACATCAAAGACACTGTGCATTCACACGAAATGAAATTATCTAGTGCTATCCATTCCGCCTTGGAACAGTACTACGCTTAGCGGCAAAAGAAGTTGAAAATTAAGTTAATAAAATAAATATGGCAACATGTATTTTCATCAACGGTGCGAAATTAAACAATTTATGCAGTTGTAAATATATAGGTTCTCTACTGGCTGGCAAATGTAGAAATTAAAAGACAGACATGACTCTGCAGCAATTAAAATTTTATGAATGGGAACAGACAGAACTCTAAAAGTCAGAATCTAAGAGCATGTGGCAATATATGGCCGCTACACTGTGATACTTTATAAAAAAATCAGACGAAAAGCATATATCCGACTTTGAGAATGAACGTTAACATGGAGTATTTTACTCCACCTTTGGCAGAGGTGTGTCAAAGAGTAAGAACAGACAAGTCACTGAAATTGTTCTGGCGACTACATAAAAGCATGAGTGGTGTAGTCAAGAATAAGAGCATTTCAGACTTCCAAGGTGCTGACCTCACCTGGCAGAGGACTGACGAGGACAAGGGCAAAGCCCTCTTTGAACGCTACCTTGAGCAGGGCAACCAGACAGACATGGGAGGCCGAAATCTGGCCAAGGAGGTCACCTCAGACAGATGCAAGGCCCAGAACACTTCGGAGGAAGACACAGTGACAGTGAAAGAAATCAAGGCTGTGCTTCGACGATCAAATAACAGTGCTCCAGGTCCTGATGGCATAAGATACGACGACATAAATAGGTGTACCGACAATGAGCTAGAGAAACTAGCAGACATGTACAACAACAGTATAGGGAGTGCTAGCATCAAGGAGGAATGGTTACACAGCTATCTGATTCCCTTGCCGAAGCCTGACAAAGACCACAAAAAATTCAGGGATATCGAATTATAACCATGCAGAATACAATAGGCAAGCTGCTGGAAAGGTAATTGCCAGGAAAATATCAAGCCAACTAGAGAGGCAAGGTGTTTTCCCACCTACCCTGGGTGGGTACCGTCCAAAAAGAGAAACCTGGACCAATGCAGCAGTCTTTGCCCATGATGTCTATGAAGGTTTCCACTCAGGCACTGAAACCGTTGCTGCAGCGATTGATCTTGAGGACGCATACAACAGAGTACCACTGGATTTTTTAATGTTTCAGCTTCTTGAACTAAACGTAAGTCCATTCCTCCTTAGTTGGATCGCTGCAGCCCTCTACCAACGGAAAGTAGTTTTTAGATGTGGCAGTTGGACTTCGGAACCAACAACAATATATCCTGGCCTACCACAGGGATCACCATTATCTCCGGTACTGTTCAACGCCTACACAGTGAGAATCACCAGTGAGCAGATCACTGGACCTGGCAGGACATTGTCGTATGCCGATGATGTTTTAGTGTATCGTCAGGGTAAGGATAGAGAGGAGGTTGCTGTGGAACTACAAACCGAACTCAATCGCATAAGTACTTGGTGTGATGAAGCTGGGGCAATGGTCAACCCAACAAAGGCAACAGTGACTTGGTTCTCGCTTGAATAATCATATTGTCAACAACCCAACACCAACTGTAATGCTGTGTTCAGAGACGGTGGAAAGAACGCAGGCAATGAATTACCTGGGGATACGGTTTGATCGAAGCCTTGCTTATAATGTGCACATAGACCAGGTGATAACAAAGGCCAAGCGGGGTTTGGCAGCGATGCGGGTGATGGCGGCAGCAAACTGAGCAGCGCCATCTATGTCTTCTGTACGAGGGGCTGGTCATGTCTGTTTTGGAGTATGCAATGGCAATCCTGACTCTCAGCCATAAGCAGATAGAAAGGATGGAAAGGATACAGAATGAAGCTATGCGCATTATTCTTGGATGTACAAGAGATACAGCATGCAGGGCGATGCGCTACCTTCTTGATTTTCCAACCATTGAAGAGAGAATACAAGTTTGCAGGGCACGCGCCTACCTCAGAATTAACGCAAACACACAACATCCACTGCATAGTGAAATTAGGAAGGTGAAGGGCAGCAGGTTAAAAGAGGACGGTCGTGGATGGGTCAAGCCGAAGACATTCTTCAACAGGTGTGTTCACTTGAGGACTTAGAACCTGGCGAGGAGTGGGTGCAAGTGCCAACAGACTTCTGCACATCCTTTTCAGTTTGCATCCAACTAGATAGAAAATGCAGACAAGAAAATCCGGCTGCTGTTGAGGCTGAAGTACAAGCGTTGATTTTCGAGAATTCGCTAGACGGTGACGCGGTCATCTACACAGATGGGTCGGTCGTCCCATTTGGACGAATGGTTCGATGTGCAACGAGGATGATCTGTCGACCGACTAACTAACTAACATGGAGTATTACACTGAAGTGGTCGGTGAGGGGAACAAACAGATCTCTTCAGCACTCAGTACTGAAGACGAATGGTTATTAAAACATACGATAATATAGAGCACGACATAATGTGGACATTTAAAATGACATAAATGTCTGGAAAGGATAATTATGGAAGTAGACTTATCACGGAAGCGGAGACAAGGGAGACCGTAGGTGAATGCAAGGTGTGACGGATAATTTACAAATGAGCGGAGGAATACAGGACATCTGGCTTATGACATAGAGACATTTCAGGACTGTTATAGGGCCTTAGTGCTAGACAGTCAGGCCACTGGATTACATTAAGCGTTAGTGCGCCATGTCAATGACACCAATTCCGGATGTTTATCTCGGGTAAAATTATGATAAACACGCTCCCTGGGATAAAAAGAAAAAAAGAAAGATAAAGTCAAAGGTAGTCCACGATATCAACATATTGTACCATCGAGTGATGGGTTTTTAATATTTCGGCCAATAGTATCTGTTAATAAAACCACAGTCATTTATATCTATCCACAGTCTTTGATAATACCGAATCCATGTTCAAGTCCAGTGCTTTGTAAGTTCTCCTAACTGGACCAAATATTAACTGAAGATGTTCAATGTGAAACTGACATCAGATCGAAGATCTTAGTTGACACAAAGGGTTTCGAGCGAAGCAAACATTACTTGTATTAAGTAATATGATTGAACTATGGAAGCCAATAATCACTGAAGCCAATCTGGCTCACAGTACTACGTAGCTCCGAAACATATACATACAGGAAGAAAAGAACTTGAGAGCTTTTGAGATGTGGTCTTATCGGATGGGGCAAAGAATAAGTTCGACAGAAAAGAGATTATATCTACAAGTTCTTATAGACGTTGGAGAACAGACAATTAATTCAATTATTGAATATCGCACGAAAATAGAGGTTACCTTCGCTTGGTTACGGTATGAAAAGTGTCGGTCCTTTAGTGAAAATACTGGGTCTGAAGATCCAGGTTAAGAGACAAAGAGATCGTCCTAGGGCAAGCTAGATCAAGCAAGTAAATGTGTTATGCTTGGCTAAAAAAAGTTGAGAATTGGAGAGAGCGGGGAGGCACCTTCAGACTGATTAACATAATGAATGAATGTGTTGTTTACACTAGCAATGTACATAGCCCCTCACTTTAGATTGGTTTACATAATGAATGAATTTGTTGTATACACAAACACTGTAGATACCCACCTCACATTGCTACGGGACTTTGTATTTTAGCAGGCCCGTCGCTATATCTTCCTTCTTTTTTTTTTTTTGAGCAGTAGGCACTCCCCCGCTATTTATGCTTAATCTCAACACCGCAAGTTTCCACAGGACGAAGATGCGACGAGATGAGCTGCTATAATCGTTATGACGTCACACAGATAGTGAGAGTGGTCGGGCGAGGGTACGATACCTGCACTTGCCGTTCACTACGGGAGGGAAAGACCGGCCACTTATTCGTCTAGAAAATGTGCTGGCTCTAATAAATCACATACCAACATCATGTTACTGCTATAGGACTTGTTTTTATTTTCTCTTTTAACTGTATTGCTAATCGCGACTGTTGTAAACGGCATAGTGGATTCGTGGTTTGGAAATAAACAGCGATGGAGGAAGGATTCCTGAGTGAAGAATCAGGAGTAAACCCCCCAAAAGGGTAATGGTGATCCGTGCTTTTGATCTTCCCTGCTCGCCCCCAGTTGGGAAATTGAATTGCTCTATCTATTACATAACTTTTATCTATTATTACTTGTCATCCCTTATATATTGTCAAACAATTACATACTTGTCCCCCATTTTTATATTGTCTTCAATTTTCATACTTGTTTTATCCCTTATATACTTGTCTATCCATTATATTTTCTTGTCTATCAATTACAAAACTTGTCTATCTATTTTTATACTTGCTACTATTTAACTTGTTTTTTATTTTGTCCCAAATTTTTTATTAAAATTTTATCTTTAAAAAAATTTTATTTCTTTTTTATTTTGTCAATTTTTAAACCCCGGGTTTTAAATTTTTAAAAAAATTTTTTTATTAATTTTTTTTTAATTTTGGGGCTATCTATTAAAATACTGTCTATTTTATTTATTTTTGTCTATCTTTATATACTTGTCTATTTTTATTAATTTTTGTCTAAACTATTATATACTTGTCTATCTATTATAACTTTTCTATCTTTATATAATTGTTACTATTTAAAACTTTTTTCTACTATTATATTTCTTTTCCCATCTTTTTTAAAAATAAAATTGTCCCCTCTATTAATTTTTGCTATCTTTTTATATTTCTTGGGCTATCTATTTAAAATTGTCTTTTTATTTTTACTTTTCTATCTATTATATACTTGTCATCTTTATATATTGTTATCTATTTATACTTGGGCTATTATTATTACTTGGGCTATCTATTATATACTTTTCATCTATATATAATGTATATCTATTTTATTTGTTATTATTAAATTTCTTGTCTATCTATTATATAAATTGTCTAATTTAAATTTTTTAAATACTTGTCTATCTATTTTTATTTATTGTCTAAACTATTATATACTTGTTATCTAAATTTTATAATTGTCTTTTCTATTAAAATAATTGTCTATCTATTATATCTTGTCTATTATTATATATTGTCTTTAATTTTATTTTTAAAATTTCTTGTCTATCTATTTTATACTTTTCTATCTATTTTATGCTTTTCTTTTCTATTAAAATCTTTTCTATCTATTATATAGGGTTTTCATTATTTACTTGTCTATCAAAAATTTTTTTAAAATAATTGTCTAAACTATTTAAAATGGGTTGTCTATCTATTTTTTATCTTTTCTAAACATTATATACTTTTCTATCTAATATTTCTTGTTTTCTATTATTAATTGTTATTATTATATACTTGTCCCAAACTATTATATCTTTTTTCTATTTTATTTTCTATTTTTAAAAACCCTTTTTAAAACTTTTAAATTTTTATTTTTAACTTGGGTTTTTTTTTTCTTTTTTATTTTTTAAAATTTTTATTTTTAAATCTTTTTTCTTAAAACTTTTTTTCTTTATTAGTTATAAATACCCTTTTTTCTATTAAATTTAAAAAAAAAACTTTTTTGTGGGGTTTTTTAAATCCTTTTTTTTTAATTTTGGGTTTTTAAAAAACTTTTTCTAAAAATTGGTTTTTAGTTTTTGGCTTGTCTATACTATATATACTTTGTCTATCTATTATATACTTGTCCTATCTATTATATACTTGTCTATCTATTATATACTTGTCTATTATTATATACTTGTCTATCTATTATATACTTGTCTATCTATTATATACTTGTCTATCTATTATATACTTGTCTATCTATTATATACTTGTCTATCTATTATATACTTGTCTATCTATTATATAGTGTCTATCTATTATATACTTGTCTATCTATTATATACTTGTCTATCTATTATATACTTGTCTATCTATTATATACTTGTCTATCTATTATATACTTGTCTATCTATTATATACTTGTCTATCTATTATATACTTGTCTATCTATTATATACTTGTCTATCTATTATATACTTGTCTATCTATTATATACTTGTCTATCTATTATATACTTGTCTATCTATTATATACTTGTCTATCTATTATATACTTGTCTATCTATTATATACTTGTCTATCTATTATATACTTGTCTATCTATTATATACTTGTCTATCTATTATATGCTTGTCTATCTATTATATAGCTTGTCTATCTATTATATACTTGTCTATCTATTATATACTTGTCTATCTATTATATACTTGTCTATTTATTATATACCTGTCTATCTATTACATACGTGTCTATCTATTATATACGTGTCTATCTATTATATACTTGTCTATCTATTATATACTTGTCTATCTATTATATAGGTATCTATCTATTATATAGGTGTCTATCTATTATATAATTGTCTATCTATTAAATACTTGTCTATCTATTATATACTTGTCTATCTATTATATACTTCTCTATCTATTATATACTTGTCTATCTATTATATACTTGTCTATCTATTATATACTTGTCTATCTATTATATACTTGTCTATCTATTATATACTTGTCTATCTATTATATACTTGTCTATCTATTATATAGTGTCTATCTATTATATACTTGTCTATCTATTATATACTTGTCTATCTATTATATACTTGTCTATCTATTATATACTTGTCTATCTATTATATAGGTGTCTATCTATTATATAATTGTCTATCTATTAAATACTTGTCTATCTATTATATACTTGTCTATCTATTATATACTTGTCTATCTATTATATACTTGTCTATCTATTATATACTTGTCTATCTATTATATACTTGTCTATCTATTATATACTTGTCTATCTATTATATACTTGTCTATCTATTATATACTTGTCTATCTATTATATACTTGTCTATCTATTATATACTTGTCTATCTATTATATACTTGTCTATCTATTATATACTTGTCTATCTATTATATACTTGTCTATCTATTATATACTTGTCTATCTATTATATACTTGTCTATCTATTAAATACTTGTCTATCTATTATATACTTGTCTATCTATTATATACTTGTCTATCTATTATATAGGTGTCTATCTATTACATACTTGTCTATCTATTATATACTTGTCTATCTATTATATACTTATTTATCTATTATATACGTGTCTATCAATTATATACTTGCCTTACCTCTGAAAGCACGCGAGCGTTTAGTAAAAGGTTTTACTCGCTATGTTTTCATTTATTGGTAATGAAAGACCAATAATTTATTTAGTTTTCGAATCTATAATGACACCATCATCATACCCATGACCATAAGTGTGGGTGGTCATTATCCACTATCTGGCACGATACACCAGTCTTGGATTATCTGAACGAAGAGATATCTCAAATGTATGTCCAGGATTAAACAAAGCAGTAGAGTTTATAATTGGTTCGTGCAAATATCAGCCCGTAATTTTGATTTGCCGGCTCCTGGCGAAGGTGTTACGGACGCGGTTCGTGATCCCGCATCCCAGCGTTCGAAACACAGCTGTGCGCGATATGGCAGCAGACCGCGTTGCGCTGGTATTTTTCGAAATTTTATGGGGACGGTCGTTCAGAAAGCAATGGCAAACTACTGAACGTAAACTTGAAAGACATCAACAACAGCAAAAATGCCATGTAAAGGATATGCAACTAATAATAATAATAATTTTGATTTATAACATCAGATGGAAGATTCGAGGCAAAATAGATCACGTAAAAGCTAAATAAGAAAAAGTATCTTTTGCAATAAGTTACTATCACAGAATGTCATCAACAGAGTATTGAAATGTTATACAGAAATTATTGTGCTGTATATCGGTGAATCTTGGAATGTGAATGAACACATTCGGAAGAGATTGGAAGAAACTGAAATGTGGTCCCTGGTACGAAAGCTGCGGATATCTTGTACTGCCATAATAACTAACAACGATTGCTTTGAGAATGCCACTGCGGGTCACCATTACATACAACTATAAGCAAGAGACAAATGATGTTCTTTGGTCACATAATGATAAAAGAGGCAAAGGAAAACATCGTAATGAATGGAAAGATGAATGGGAAAAGGGACGGAGGTAGACCAAGAGAAATGATGCTAGATGGACTGGGGTGGTACCATAGAGCGATATTATCAGCAGAGTTAATCCAGACCACTAGGGGTTGAAACTGTGGAGAGGCAATTGCAGAAGATACGGCGAAACAAAATAAATAACACGATGAACCTATTACGACGATATATCCTCCTGCTCTTCAAATAGGAGACCTTATTTGGCGATATATTATCCTTCGCCACTGAATCAGATAAAGTGAATGTGCGATGTTCTCCGTTATCCGTGACATCAAATTGCTTTGGTAGAGTTATGACAACAGATTTCAGGAGATCATCTGGCATGTATCCACTGTTATAGGTACCATTCAACAGTTTTATTACTACGTCTATACTAAATTCACAAACAGCTTTAATTTCTTCAACACCGATGTTATCTAGCCCCGAGGATTTACCTGTTCATGAGGGCCTTAAATCGGATAGTTTAAATATTATTTTGCATTATACATGGGCATTCCAACGAAATTAGATTACAACTTACACATTTAAATAGCATTTAGATTACAGAAAAAATTAATAATTGAACTAATGCATAATGAAAGATTAATATAATCTTCACCAATTGTTGTTTGCCCATCAAGAGTGATGATGACCATTCATTTCATCCAGTGGGTTTGAAAGTATGGAGCCGTCAGTTCTAAGATGGCTGATAAGGCCTATTTTGGCTCGAAATGTTCTTTGACAATGTGGGCAAAGAATGTTTGACGTTCTAGGAGGAGGATCTCCTGCAGTGGTTTTTCTGTCCAGCGTTTTCTTCACAGCTCTTGCAGTCCTTGTTGCTTCACAAGTCACTTCACCCTTGCGTAATAATGTACGCCACGAATTTCGGTCTTTGGCAGCAGTCTCCCAAGTATCAGGATGAATTCCGAAAGCTGTTAGTGAGATCTTCAGAGTGTCTTTAAAGCGTTTCCTCTGGCTGCCTTGGGAGTGTTTACCATAACACAGCTCGCCGTAAAATTTTCGTTGAGGGAGCCTGTGATTTGGCATGCGAGTCAAGTGACCATCCCAGCGAATCTGATTCTTCATTAGTAGAGTGTAGATCCTTGGCATGGACGCTCGTTTTAAGACTTCAGTGTCTGGGGTCTTGTCTTGCCATTTAATCTTCAATAGCTTCCTAAAGCAGACTGTGTGGAAGTAGTTTAATTTCCTAGCGTGTCGCTGATAAGTCCAGGTTTCACAAGCATATAGCAGTGTGGATAATACAACTGCTTTGTAGACTTTCAGTTTTGTTTGCAGGTATATTCCATTTCTGTCCCATAATTTTTGTACAGTCTGCCAAAGGCCACACTGGTCTTGGAGAGTCTTGCATTCACTCCGTCATCAATTGTGAAGTTGTCCACAACACTTAGTCTATGACCATTCACTTTGATATTCGGCACGGTGTGATTAATCCCTGAAGCTGGCTGGTACATAACTACAGTCTTTTCCAAGTTGATACTGAGCCCAAAGTTGGCACAGGCATGTGAGAAAGCTGTAACATTATGTTGCATGTCCACCTCTAAGTTGGCGTATAGAGCACAATCATCAGCAAACAGGAGCTCTCTGACGGTGTCGTTGTCAATTTTGGTTTTAGCTTTCAGCCTTCTGAGATTGAATAACTTTCCATCCATGCGGTAGTTGATGTCTATTCCAATGTCGTTGTTCTCGAAGGCATTCGTCAGCATAGCTAAAAACATGAGGCTGAACAGTGTAGGTGCCTGGACACCGCTTTGCTTAACTCCATTGGTGACAGGAACGGGCTCAGACAGCTCACCATTTTCTTTAACTCTTGCCTGCATACCATCATGAAATAGCCGCACTATTTGGACAAACTTTCGTGGACAGCCGTATTTCGCCATAATCTTCCATAGTCCTTCCCTGCTGACTGTATCAAAAGCCTTGGTAAGATCTTGCAGCTGCCTGGCAGCGAAAATCTTGTCAACAGTTCCTCATTCTTTTCTGAAGCCACATTGACTCTCAGGAAAACGACTTGATCGAGATGGGCCGTGAGGCGATTGAGAAGAATTCTGGCGAGTATCTTCCCTGCAATTGAGAGCAAGGAGATGCCTCGGTGGTTGTCACAGGATTGGCGGTTTCCTTTACGTTTGCAAAGGTGGACAATTGACGCGTCCTTGAAATCTTGAGGCATGGTCTCGTTCGCCGATATGTTTGTAAACACTTGGTGAAGCTGCTCTATTAGGACCGGCCCACCTGTCTTGTATATCTCTGTTGAGATGGAGTCAGGACCCGGCGCCTTACTGCTGGAATGTTGCTGGATGGTTTTGTTTACTTCCACTATGGTTGGCAGGTCAGCAAGGGTATCATTAGTGTGGACGGAGGAAGGCAGTTGATGTTCTCGTCATCGAAGGAGGAGGTTGCATTTAAGATGTTACTGAAATGCTCTGCCCAGCGTTGAAGGATTTCTTTCTTATCGGTGACCAATGTTCCCCCATCTGCACTGAGGAGGGGAACTATGCCGGCGATGTAGGACCATAGACCGATTTCAGTGAGTCGTAGAAGTTTTTCATATCATGTCTGTCAGCAAAGCCTTGAATCTCATCAGTTCTGTTGCTCAGCCAGGAGCGTCGAAGTTTCTGCTGCACTACTCTTCGGATGTTATTCAAAACATCTTTCTTTTTTATTTTTTATGTTGACTTCGAGTCATTCAGATATGCCTTGTAGAGAAGATGTTTCTCGGCCAGCAGTTGGTTGATGTCTTTGGAATTTTCATCAACCCAGTCTTTATGCCTTCGGGGGCTGGACCCAGGATTTCCACAGCAGTGATGTATATTATGTCCTTTAGGGCCGTCCACTCTGTTTTTTGCATTCTGTTTAGCTGCAGCATTGGGCTTGATGCGGTCTTCCAGTATATTTTCAAACGACAGCTGCATTTTCTTGCTGTTTAGGCTGGTGACATTTAGTTTTGTTTTGCATTTTTACCCCTTGAGGACGCCGTGGTCTTTTGATTTGTATGTTTATTTATGAGACGATGGTCTGTCCAACATTCGGCACCACACATGGATTTTGTCACCCGAATGTCTTGTCTATCACTCCTCCTGACGATGACATGGTCAATGTGGTGCCAGTGTTTCGAGTGAGAATGCATCCACGATGTCCTATTTCTCATCGGAAAACGGACAACTGTGTTGGTAATCAAGAGATCGTGTTCTGAAGGAGGAGGAGTCCATTGCTGTTACAATTTCCGACTCTGTGCTTTCCAATAATGCCACTCCAAGAGGTGGTGTCTGTGCCTACTCTGGCATTGAAATCCCCAAGGAGTATGTTTGTCTCCTTTGGGAACAGATGGTAATGCATTGTGCAGGTTCTCATAGAACTTGTTCTTGACGCCATCTTCATTGGTCATGGTTGGTGCGTATACACTCACGATGGTTGCATGCTTCCTTCCGTTCAGCAGGGGCAACTTTATGGTCATAAGCCTGTCGTTTATAGCCTTCGGAAATCCACCTAGTTTACCAACTATTTTGCCGACTTAATGGCAAATCCCACACGGGACTGGCGTCTATCCTCGCCTTTCCTTCCACTCCAGAAGAATGTGTAGCCGGCACCTACTTCACAGATTTGGCCTTCTTCTACAAAGTCGTTTCTCGCTCAAGGCTGCACTGTCGATGGTGTACCTGCCCAGCCCTCTCCCATTCAGTGATGTTCGTCTCTCTGGGCCCGACGCGCCGTCTCTATCCAGTAAGGTACGTACATTTCAAGTTACGATTGTCAAAGGAATAAGGTTTGCACTATTAGCTTTACCTGTTATTTATATGTTCGACCGCAGTATAGGGTACCCACCAACAGCGGCTAGCTGGTAAGGTAATGATGGAGCAGACAATGCTTAGAGCACCTTTTCTATCCCCTTCCTCATGCCATGGAGGTGAGCAGTGCTTTCCTAAAGAGGGCTGCTCAGGGGGCTGCCGAATCTCACTGCTGCTTCGGTCAGTAGAAGACGACAATATGGCCTGAGCCGCCTGTGTGCAGGTCTGCGACTACGACTGTCAGTGTACCCATGCCTGTAGCTTACCCATCGCCACAGGGCTTGAAGGTGATAATATGAAGTTGGATGAAGATTGACTTGCGCGATGTATTGGATTAAAGTGAGAAAGAGTTGCACAATTCGTCGACCTCACTCTCTCGCCTGAGTTCATCTGAGTCCAGTGGTAAGACAAGTCAAGACGACTGGTGACGAATACAGGTGCAGTGGATGATAGGGGCGCTTTGCGTACCTTGCTGTGCTCATTACGTTCCACAACGCTTTGCAGATAAACACCGTTGCCCGTTGAATCATAAATTATTTCTTCCGCGCAGTCTGTTGAATCCTGTTTTCACATGCTGAATAGGCATACCCTAGTTCACTGATTGGTTTGACACCAAATCGGTTACCCACGCCTGGTTTAACCGCCTCTCACAGCTGTTGCCCGGGGGGTGGCCGCTGTCGCATGCTGACAGCTACTAGGAGCCACAGACGTGAGCTGGATGTCAGGCTTGGACCAGTGGGGAGATGGGCCATGAAAAGGGCATGACAGTCATCCTTACCAAAGGCACTACCAATGCCTGACACCCCAGACCTCCTCCCCCCCCCCCCACCTCCTTCACCAGTTAATCAATACTAGAGTAGACGCGAGCAGATAGTCTTTCTGACCATGCAATTTACAAAAATTAATAACATATTTTTTTTTTCAAAAGTATTGAAACCAATAAATACATGGCAGCAAGCAAAAGATTACAACCGATTTATAATATAAGAATTAACACATCGCTGCTGTATACACAAGAATGATTAATATTTTCGAACACATACAAACCTCGTTTTCCGTCCATTCCAAAAAGGTGATCTACAGATGTGTTTTAAACTTGACTTGTTTGATTGATTGATTGTTTTGTTAAGTTTTCCTTTCTTATAACCAATCTTCTAAAGCCCAGAATGTTTGTATTTTTGTTTTTAAATGTTAAAGTCTAATGATTGCCTGTATAGTTTTTCTTCGACCTATATCTTAGTGTGAATGCGAGTGTGCCTATTCATTTTATAGTTATCAGATATCCTTTATCGCATCACTTGTGTTTTCGGGGTATCCGTTTCTGCCAATCATATTTCAGTGGAGCCCATGATATTACGTTACAGTATGGGTAGCATAATGTTACTGAATGTATGTATATGGTGTACTTTTATGACTGTGGGTTTTTTGAAAATATTACCGTTCCAAGTTTTGTATTTACCCTCTGTAAAGTTCATGCAACATAAAAGGTAAATACACAACTTGGAACGGCAATATTTTCAAAAAACCCACAGTCATTAAAAATACACCCTGTATAAGTATATTAGTTAGTCGTTAGTTAGTGGCGAATATGTTATATTCTTATCTAAATGTTAGTTATAAAATAACAGTTAGACGTTAGAGCTAAAACTAAATTGTAATCTTATTTAACTGAGTCGTTAGTTAGTCATATTATATAAGTACAAACACACACTCACACACACCCACACACTCTCACACACCCACACATACTCTCACACACACACACACACACACACAAATATATATATACACATTTCGCACCTACAAAAGAAAATAACAACAGAAGACACTCCAGCGATACACATACACATGCACAATATTGCATTCTGGCAAGACAAACAGCTTATGTCTGTGTTTGTTTAGTCTTTCCTGTCCCGGTCGCAGACGAAGAATGGTGATATTTCCATGTCCTTGTTTATTTATCTGGCAGGTCCCTTTCCTAGATTAAACATGATTTAATTTCCCTGCAGGGGTTTGTTTAGTCTGTCATGTTCCGTTCGTAGACGAAGAATGGTGATATCTCACTGTCCGTGTTTAATTAGTCTGTTATGTCCCGTTCCTAGACGAAGAATTGTAATATCTCCCTGCCCTTGTTTATTTAGCCTGTCGTGTCCCGTTCATAGGCGAAGAATAATGATATCTCCCTGTCCGTGTTTATTTAGTCTGTCATGTCCCGTTCGTAGACAAAGAATGGTGATATCTCTTTCTTTTCTTTTTTTGCATATCCTTTACGGGACATCGCTGTCAACATCAGCATCTTTCAGCTCATTGTTGATTTCTTGGCAAGATTACGCTCAGTTGTTTGCCATTGCTTTCTGAGCGACCGGCTCACATACCTCGTAAGTTACTGACACGGAGAGAACCGCTACCGATTCTCGCGCACATGACATTACTCACGAGAGTATACGGGATTACGTAGAAGACCAAGAATAGTGATATCTCCCTGTTCGTGTTTATTTAGTCTGTCGTGTATCATTCGTAGATGAAGGATGGTGTTTACTTAGTCTGCCATGTCCCGTTCGCAGACGGTGGTATCTCCCTGTCCGTTTTTATTTAGTCTATCATGTCCTGTTCGTAGGCAAAGAATGGTGATATCTCCCTCCCTGTTGGGAATCTCCGTGGTGGAGTGTTTACGCTGTCTGCCTAGAGCTGTATAGGTCATGAGTTCGATTCCTGCTACGTCGTCCCGTTCTTGAGTGCAGTTTTCTCGGAGACTCGTGGGCTTCGTCGCTGGAGCTACGGAATTCATGTTTTGGGTCACGGATACACGCAAAGCATACGTTGTTCGTCGGAAAAGAAGCAGAAGAAAACTCGCACGAGGGGATCGTAACGACGATCAAAGAAATTGTTATTGTTGTAGAATGTGTCTCAATCTCCCCGCCCAGTTTATGTACCCACGTAACCCTACAGATGAATAACATCTCAATACATCTTAATCTGTTTCATCCCACGTAATGCAAACAATCTCCGCGTATAAACTAATCCACCCTGTTAATTGTCCTTATCTGAAGATAAGTGAATCATACTAAAGCTGATTTTATCTTACCATGAAGTTATCTGCTGTGTTACTTCAGCAAATCTGCCCCGTATACAAGACAGATTCTTGTGCGTGCTTGGTACTTCACAACTTAGCCGACGTGATAACTGTTATCAAATATAGCAACATTGCGCAACGACTTCACACACCTTCATTAACTGCTTTTATGTGTAACATAAATATCAAAATGGGTCAATTAAATGTTGAAACAAATATTATGCACATCAGAAATGCCCAGCAGATGAGTTTGACTGGATGCTTCAATCCTTATTACAGCATCCCCACATATATCAAATATCACACAATTTGTCGCGGTTCCAACTTCACGGCAAATAATCACCGTTCCAGTGCCAGTGAGTATCACACAAAATTCCCCTCATGTGAAAAGTGGAACAACAGCAGTACCGACAAACCAACAGCACGCACAGGCAAGTACATTCATAAGGCTGCTTCCAGAATGCCAACACAACAGTCCGCCACGAAGCGCCAGTCACTAGAAAAGCAGAAGCTTCACACACATTACTGCATATTGCAAAACTAGCTAATTCAGCAACAGACCGTTCTGAACATGCAGCGGACAATTGTAAAAGCACGCCACACGAAATCCACAGCTCACAGTGTCGCCCCAAGCACTCAAATCAGTAGCTGGGCAACGTAACCAAACATCATACATCCCAGCGCAATCTTTAAAGATATCATACATCAACAAACAAAATCCCTACCACAATCGCTACATATATTATACATATTATTTTAAAATAAAACCCAAAAAATCCCTACATATATCGTACATCAACCAAGAAAATGCCTTCATATAGCATATATCACCCATAACCATAAGACACCCACAAATATCATACATGGAATATGCTCACACAACTCCATATTGGATATCGGTTACCCACAGCCTTCACTGCAAAGATGGCACTACATGATGAGGTAGGTAAGAAGGTATTAAATAGGTACGTAGATAAGTAAGAAGGTGTGTAGGTAGGTAAGTAGATATCTAGGTAGGTATTCAATTACATAGGTATATTTGTATAGTTACGTAGCTGAGGAGATAATTAAATAAACAGTTATGAATTAGGTAAGTAGTCAGATAAGCAAGTATGCAAACAGACAAATGGATAGGTAGACAGATAGGTAGATAAGCCGGTATGTAGGTAAGTAGGTAGGTAGGGAAGTTTATCGGTAGGTTGCTTGGTTGGTAGATATATAGGTATATATGTTTGTCGGTAGGCATGTAGTGTATGTAGATTGGTTAGTAGATAGAGAGGTAGGTAGGTAGACATGCATTAGAATAGATGAAGTTTACGCCTGCCTGTGTCCAAATTAAAGTCAAACGGTGCCTCGCTGACAATTTAAACTAAGAAGATGGAGCATTATTTGTGTCAAGTATTTGGCAAAGGCAACTCTCAAGTGCCCACTCAGAAATAACATTCCTTTTTGTCTAGATAACAGTCCGTCGTTGTTTCCCCTACTAAATGTTCAAAGGTAAAAGCCACATACTTGCTATCACATAACTGGGACTTGGTGCTAGGTAAATATTCACTTGACCTTGCCGTGCTCCTTAACTGATCTGGTCAGTATCTCATTGGTCATTTTAACACACAGTAACTTGGCTGGTACTTACATTTTGAAAATGGGTTCGGTTCCAGGGCCATTTGTTTATGTGGAGACTTCGATAAAAATTTGAACACAGTTGTCTGGATGTTTTCGTATGAAAACTGTTGTCTCGATGTTGTCCTGTGAAAACAGTTACATTGATTATCTTCCATGAAAAAGTTATATTCATGTTTTCCTATCAAAACTGTTGTCTCTATGTTGCCCTATGAACACAGTTGTCTCGATGCTGCCCTATGAAAACAGTTATATTGATGTTGTCCTGTGAAAACAGTTTGATTGATGTTGTCCTATGAAAACAATTATTTTGATGTTGTCCTATGAGATCAATTATCTCGATGTTATCCGTGAAAACAGTTTTATTTATGTTCTATGAAAACAGTTATATTGATGTTGACTTGTGGAAACAGTTATCTCGATGTTGATTTGTGAAAACAGTTATATTGATGTTGTTCTATAAAAACAGATATATTGATGTTGTTCCATGAAAACAGTTATATTGATTTTGATTTGTGAAAACAGTTATATTTATGTTGTCCTGGAAAACAGTTTTATTGATGTTGTCCTATGATAACGGTTGTATCGATGTTATCCTGTGAAAACAGTTAGATTAATGTTGTTCTATGAAAACAGTCATATTGTTGATGTTCTATGACAACGGTTATATTAATGTTGACTTATGAAAACAGTTTTATTGTTGCTGTCACGTGAAAACAATTATATTGATGTTATTCTATGAACACAGTTGTCTCGATACTGCCCTATGAAAATAGTTATATTGATGTTGCCCTGTCGAAACAGTTGTTTTTTTTATATTGTCCAAAGAAAACAGTTATATTGATGATGTCCTATAAAAAATAATTATCTCGATGTTATCCTGTGAAAACAGTTATATTAATGTTGTTCAATGAAAACAGTTGTCTCGATGTTGCCCTTAGAAAACAGTTATCTCGATGTTATCCTGTGAAAACAGTTATATTGATGTTGATCCATGAAAACAGTTATATTAATGTTGTCCTGTGAAAACAGTTGTATTGATGTTGTCCTGTGAAAACAATTGTTTGATGTTGTCCTTTGAAAACAGTTATATTGATGCTGTCCTATAAAAACAGTTATCTCGATTTTATCCTGTTAAATGAATTATATAGATGTTGTTCTATGAAAACAGTTATATTTTTGTTGTTCTATGAAAACAGTTATTTTGATTTTGACTTGTGAAAACAGTTGTCTCGATGTTGTCCAGTGAAAACATTTTTATTGATGTTCACTTGTGAAAACAATTGTCTTGATGTTGTCCTGTGAAAACAGTTATCTTGTTGTTGACTTGTGAAAACAGTTGTCTTGATGTTTTCCTGTGAAAACGGTTTTATTGATGGCGTCATATGAAAACAGTTATTTTGATGTTGTCTTAGGAAAACAGTTATATCGGTGTGTTCTATGAAAACAGTTGTATTGATGTTGTTCTATGAAAACAGTTGTATCGATGTTGTCCTGTGAAAACAATTTTATTGTTGTCCCATGAAACCAGTTATATTGATGTTGTTCTATGAAAACTGCTGATGCTGGGTTTTTTTTTTTTTTTTTTTTTTTTTTTTTTTTTGTGGGGGAAAAAGGTATAGGAGCCGGTCGTTCAGAAAGCAATGGCAAACTACTGAACTTAAAATTTGCCCAGGAATCACAAACAGCGAAAATGCTGGGGTTGACTGCTACGTCATGTGAAGGACATGGAACTTAATTTTATCCGGCCTCGGTAGCGCAGTAGGTATCGCGTCAGTCTCACAAGCAAAAATTTTAATCTATAAAAACAGTTGTATTGATGTTGTCCTGCTAAAACAATTT
Organism: Cepaea nemoralis; assembly: GCA_014155875.1. NCBI lineage: Eukaryota > Metazoa > Mollusca > Gastropoda > Stylommatophora > Helicidae > Cepaea > Cepaea nemoralis. The sequence goes on from JACEFZ010013843.1 coordinate 30,692, forward strand.
TATTGATGTTGCCCTTTGAAAGCTGTTATATCGATGTTGTCCAATGAAAACAGTTATATTGATGTTGTACTATATAAACAGTTGTATTGATGTTGTTCTATGAAACCAGTTGTCTCGACGTTGCCCTGTGAAAACAGTTTTATTGATGTTGTCCTAAAAAAATAGTTATATTGATGTTGTCCTACTAAAACAGTTATATTGATGTTGTCCTATGAAAACAGTTGTATTGATGTTTTTTTTCTATGACAACAGCTGTATTGATAACAGTTATATCGATGTTGTCATATGAAAACAGTTATATTGATGTTGTTCTATAAAAACAGTTATATTGATGGTGTCCTATGAAAACAGTTATGTTTATGTTGTTCTATGAAAACAGTTGTATTGATGTTCACTTGTGAAAACAGTTGTCTCTATGTTGTTCTATGAAAACAGTTATATTGATGTTGACTTGTGAAGAACGTTTTATCGATGATTCCTATGAAAATAGTTGTATTGATGTTGTCCTATGAAAACTGTTGTCTCTATGTTGTTCTTGAAAACAGTTATAATGACATTGTCCTACGAAAACCGTTGTTTTCCACTCGCGGTTTTGGTTTCCACTTTTATCTCTGCCATGATAGTTAGTGAGCACTATGTCATTGTATGTGTCCAAAGTTTTGTAATGCATGTTAATTTGATAAAAATGTCTCTATTAACTACGCAAGACCGTGAGACCAGTAATTCTGGCCGAATTTCTTAAGTATTCATGACGCCCAGTCAGTATTTATGGCTAGTAATCATTACTAGCTGGTCTCCCTGGAGAAGGTGTTAACGACTTTCTCCGTAATCCTTATGTCCACGTGAGAAACACAGCTGCGCGAGATTCGGCAGCGGATCGCGTTGGTTACTTACAGGGTATGTGAGCCGGTCGCTCAGAAAGCAGCGGGAAACTACTGAGCGTGATCTTGCCAAGAACATCAACAGCTGAACAGTGCTGGTGTTGACTGCAACGTCCTGTACGGGATATGCAACATTAAAAAAAAAAAGTTCTCTTTGTGAGTAAACTTTTGTCAAGATATTTTTATCACTCTTTCGATCCGTTCACAGTAAGCTCATCGTGGACACCTTTTGATTATGAAGCCCAACCAGTTATTGCTGGGTGTCTACACCCAAGGAAGCTCTCGCTAAGGAGTTGAAAGATGACCAATAGCCAGATGGACAGATCCTATCACGGGTAAAACTCAGTATTTTTGTCATGCTCATCATGAAGCAGATCCAGTGCAGAACGACTCTGCCATCATGGCCCGCCCAACAGATTATCGATCTTCTGCCAGTTCTCCAGCCACATGCACTGGTATGTTCCATGTGTTTGTAAAATATTGTATCTAACTTCGCATTGGTGGATTACAGCCTCTTCTTCCAGAAACATCACTGTTGTTTCCAAACAACGGATATTTAACATGATCAAAGTATTTAAGTTTCCCAGACAAGATATTGTCTTTCAACCAGTTTTCTTGCGTGTTAAAATCTTTAAGAATACCAGTACTTTTCTTGTTCTTGGTCCACCATTTTGTGAAAAAAAAAAAGCTTTACTACATTCAGGGTCAAAAGCCCCGATATTTCGCTCTACTGATTGCGAAATGCTTCACGACTCACATCCACATCTTGACATAGGAAAGATGACAGCTCTCAAAATGTTACTGAAATTCAATTCGCTCAATCTCAGCGCAGCCTAGCCGGCACACAGAGCTCCGGATGGATACCTTCAACTGCCATGTCGGGTGGAGTTTAAGTTTGTGTGTGTTGTTAAAATGTAAGCGACAGTTATTCCCATACAAGATGTAGTCACAAATAACATGACCCGGAGCAGACACTTGACATGGGTATGTTATGTGATATGGCCATCACATTGTGTAGGCCTGAATGCACGGAGGGATGGGTGGCCAGTCTCTGTTAGCGGGTGCCGAACTCAGGCGTCACACCCTCCGTAATTATCATCGTATCGCACTGTCTGTAAAAAAAAAAAAAAAAACACATCTACTGCCTATCGTACCTTGCAGTGTAGGCCGGGGGGAGGGGGGGGAGAACCTGGGGGAGGGTCTTAAGCCTGTGGAATTAAAGCCTCCTGGCTAGTACAGTCGCCGCAAACTATGCAGATTAGGATTTTCCTTTTGCCCCCGACAGGAAAAAAAATCCACACCTTACCAAGGATTATAACCTGGGTCTCCCGAAGGAGAACCCAGCATTCATAGCCACTCGACCAGCCGCTCCTCATCCCCCTGTCAACTATGGTAAAGCGCCCACTTTAAGTAGTAGTAGCAACAGCAGCAGCAGCAGCAGCAGTAGTAGCAGCAGTAGTAGTAGTAGCAGTAGCAGTAGTAGTAGTAGTAGTAGTAGTAGTAGTAGTAGTAGCAGCAGCAGCAGCAGCAGTAGTAGTAGTAGTAGTAGTAGTAGTAGTAGTAGTAGTAGTAGTAGTAGCAGCAGTAGCAGTAGTAGCAGCAGCAGCAGCAGTAGTAATAGTAGTAGTAGTAGTAGTAGTAGTAGTAGCAGCAGCAGCAGCAGTAGTAGTAGTAGTAGCAGCAGCAGCAGCAGTAGCAGCAGTAGTAGTAGTAGTAGTAGTAGTAGTAGTAGTAGTAGTAGTAGTAGTAGTAGTAGTAGTAGTAGTAGTAGTAGTAGTAGTAGTAGAACAGGACCCTTTCACACTTCTAAAGATGCATTGGGCCTATGGTGTTGGGCACATATTTTTATCAACCAGTGGGCACTCGGTGGCGGAGAGTGTCAGAATCCCGTGTTTATTTTCCATGACACTTCCTGAATCCGTTTTATGCTGGGTCAACTTTGAAGCCCGGGTCCATGTTTAAAAAGTTGAATCCGACCCGTTGGCGATCACACCCGTATAGTTATTACATTGAAATTATCAATGGTTATAACGGGACATAAAAAGTATAACGATAACACTGTGGAACAAATAGCTGGTAATGATGTTTTTTAAAGTTGCATATCCCTTACAGGACGTTGCAGTCAACACCACTTTTTTTCAGCTGCTGTTGACGTACTAGGCAAGTTTTGCGTTCAGTAGTTTGTCATTGCTTTCTGAACGACCGGCTCCCATACCAGCACGTTATAACACAACGCGACACGGTCTGCTGCACAAATCGGTCGCAGCTGAGTTTCGAACGCCTTGTAAACTGCTCACGAATCGCGTTCGCATTCTTTTGGCCACAGAGCTCGAGAACTGGTTACTCGCATCAAAAGAAGGCATTTCACATTAGTTGATTGTGTCGTGAGAAAGGAAGAGTTGGACTACATCTTGACAACGGGAAAGCTGGAGGGGATGAGAGGCGGGGGGAGATATAGAGAGAAGATGCTGTACAATTTGTCATCATGGCATTGAGTATTGGGCTGTGACTGGCAGTAGAAGAGACAGAAGGCTGTGGAAAGACATAATCATCAACCTCATACGGTATGGGCTGTAAAATGAAGTTTTGTCAAATCTAAGCTGTGGGGTATATACAAAGTTATCGTCATTTCAAACCGAAATTGGTTTGTGTAGTTAAAATAAGTGTTAGTATTATAGAAAGGGATCAAACCCAGAAATGTGGTTAAGCTGTAAACGTACGTCGTTATTTCCCCCTTGGGATTAACTTGGCCGAAAGTATGGGTGCTTCTTCAACTTCCGTTGTACTGATGGCGAGGCAGCCGGCTCAACGCCTACAACGTTCACTTGGACTAAAATGTGAGTCATAAACTATTTCGTAATCACTAAAGAATAATACAGTGGCACTTCGGATTACGAACACCTCAGGTCACGAACAATTCAGGTCACGAACAACACCTTCGAAAATTTTATGTCTAGGGTAACGAACATTGCTTCGGGTTACGAACGAAGGCGAGAGAGAGAGAGAGAGAGAGAGAGAGAGAGAGAGAGAGAGAGAGAGAGAGAGAGAGAGAGAGAGAGAGCACGGTGTAACGTTGGAGACAAACGATCGCGTACAGTACAAACAGTACTAAAGATGAGCTTGTGGATCTTCAGAATGAACAGCTAAAGACATTAAGGGAGGAGCAGTCGTCCGATGATGAGGAGTCAGTGACCGTTTTAACTGCCAGGATTAAAGAAATTTGCAGCAAGTGGGCAGACGATGAAGACTTCACTGTGAACCATCATCGAAACAAACTTGTTGCTAACAGTGCAGTAAACCTGATAAATGATAACACGATGGCCCACTTCAAAAAGATTCTCCAGCAAAGGAAGCGACACATTTCCCTTGATAATTTCTTGGTGCAGAAAGATTCCCAGTCAGCTGCCAAGAAACAGCGACAAGATATTCCTGAAACTAATGATTCGGAATAACAAAGAACGTGACAAATTTCCCATGATCATTTTCTTGGTAATAAAGATAGACTAAATCTTTGTTTTATTTTACATTTAATTCATTTGGTTGTTTTCTTTCTCTTTATTTAACATGTGAAGTGCATGTATTCTATGCGTCTTGTCAGGTGAACGACCGGGTGTTAATAAAAAAAAAAAAGAACGATTCTTTCATCTTGAAACGGATTGTCTTTATTTCATTGATTTCAGTGTTTCGCCTTACGAACGTTTCGGGTTACGAACCGAGTTCTTGAACGAATTAAGTTTTTGAACTTGAATAAAGCAAAGCTATTTTTACAACATGGTTTACCAAGAACAAGAAAAGTACTGATATTCTAAACGATTTTAACACACAAGAAAACTGGTTGAAAGACAATATCTTGTCTGGGAAACTTAAACACTTTGATCATGTTAAATGTCCGTTGTTTGGAAACAACAGGGATGAATGGCATTGTTTCGGAATGAAGAGGCTGGAATCGGCCAAAGCGAAGTTAGAAACAATATATTACAAAGACACGGAACATGACAGTTAATGTGGCTGGAGAACTGGCAGAAGATCGAGAATTTGTTGGGCGGACAGTGTTGGCATTGTTGTTCTGCAATGGATCTGCTTCATAATGAGCATGACAAAGATACTGAGTTATACCCGTGATAGGATCTGTCCTTAGAGAGAAATCTCTGACACCAAAACCTCACATCCTTTAAATGTTAATATAGCTTACACGCACACATACACCCATACATATAAGCACATACAAACACACATATAACAAACATTGCTATTTTCAATTTTCAAGCTCTCTGACTAGCTAGGTAAGACATATTTGTACTCGTAAACATGTATGCAATATACACATTTACGTCAGCTTTCTGATTGGTATCAGAAGACAAGCCCCCCCCCCCTCCACACACACACACACACACACACACACAAACACCCCTAGCCAACTTACTCATGCACCAATTCACATACACGCACGTACGTACACACATAGAAACGCTACCTAGCGTATTGCTGTTGCTGTAAAACTCCGATAAAAATGTCTAGAGACGATCAATTATATAAACATATTTATAAGCTGTCAACAACTTATTAGTAGCCACGCATCGAATATAACCAAACATGGCATTACAGTGGGAAGAACAGTGGCACTCTGGTCATGTGTTCGAATCCCGACAGTTGCAGTTTTTTTTAAATGACCTGAGCTCTCATGTCGACCCCGCCTAAATTGGGTACTAGGAATGTTCTGGAAAGTAAAGGCGGAGGCTGTGATATTGACCACACCACCCATTGAATGCCTAGCTAGGAAAATATACGGCTAGAAAGTATACCCAGTGCAATTTAAAGCGTGTAGAAGAGTCCCTTACTGTACTTTCATCTTTTCACTAGCCGGCAATTGATTAGGCCTGCTCGCTTCTGTGGATGTCTCCATGCTTCTAGTTTAATGAAGCGTGTCTGGTCGGGCGGTTAATGTGTTCTTGACATGACATTTATTCAGTGTCATTTATCATTTCATATGCACGCTCATATCACAGCTTCACACCTGATTCAGGACTTTAGAGTGTCCAAATATTGATACCATTACATCGTTATCCTCGTGTTTTCTTCTTTTTTTTTTAAATCTTCTTCATCGTTATCATTACCATCACCATATTCTGCTTGTTCTTCCTCCTCCCTCTCCTCCTCTTCTACTTCCACTTTCTCCTCTTCGTCTCCCCCCTCCTGTTTTTAGTCTTCATCACATTCTTCTTATTCTACTACTACTACTACTACTACTACTACTACTACTACTACTACTACTACTACTACTACTACTACTACTACTACTACTACTACTACTACTGCTGCTGCTGCTACTACTACTACTACTACTACTACTACTACTACTGCTGCTGCTACTACTGCTACTATTACTACTACTACTACTACTACTACTACTACTACTACTACTACTACTACTACTACTACTACTACTACTACTACTACTACTACTACTACTACTACTACTACTACTACTACTACTACTGCCGGTTCCGTGGGAAAGAGGTTGTGGGCGCAGTTCGTGATCTCGTATGCCCGCGTTCGAAACACGGTTTGGCAGCGGACCGCCTTGCGTTGATTTTTTGAGAAATTGTATGGGTGCCAGTCGTTCAGAAAGCAATGGCAAACTACTGAACGTAAAATTTTCAAGAGATCACAACAGCAAAAAATGCTGGTGTTGACTGTCACGTCAAAGGTTGATCACATGCTGGTATAACTGTTTTGAAGGAAGATCCCACATTTAATATTTACATGCGTTTTTTTTTAAACATTAATTCCTTGCATACTAGATACCACTTCAAGAAATCACATGTTTGTGGTTTGATATATTATTTAGAATAACAGCATAGCATCTCAGCTTCCATCAGCAACTGTAAAAGTGCAGGAACGCTGGTACTTGCAGTAGCGCACTGACCGTGACTGCATATACCTTGCCATCTTTTTATGTGATAATGTAACCAGTATTGTGCCGACGCCTACTACTTTTTCAAATAAATCTATGGTTCCTATTTTTAGATGATTGAATGAATTCCTGAGCGGTAGTGATCTGACATAGAAGCCGGTGTTGTTAATAACGGGTGTCTGAACTTCGGTTATGCTAGTAATGAAATACACAACCGACTACGCTGCAACGTGTATACAAGAAAAGGAATTGGTGAAACTGCAGTAGGCTGTAAACATTTCATCTCAAGTATCAGGTCCTTTACAGATTATCGCTTTGATCGTGGTGTTCCGGAATAAATCACAAGCTCTGGCCATTTCATGCACCCTCATGCCCAAGGGGTCTGCAACATCCCGTGTCCATCTTCGTGCTGATAGACTCCTGTCTCCCCTTCCAGGAACCACGCCCTTCCATCCGTGTTCTCTTCAAGCCCCTGTGACTTTTCATATGGTCAAAGTATTTCAGTTTCTGAGACATGATGTTTATGAGCCAATTGTTTTCGATATTAAGGTCTTGTCAAATGTCAATATTTTCTTTTCTAGGTCCCCGATATTCTAAGAATTGATCTGTAAAACTTGATCTCTAAAGCCCCAAAATTCTGCTTTGGTGACTGCGATCTTTGTCCGTGGCTCGTATCCATATATTACCACCGGGAGATGCATGGTCTCAACAATTGTACTGGAACTTGCTAGCGGTGTTGTGCCGTAGGTTCATACTACCATTTAATTTCTGCATTGCTATGGCCAACCTGCGCCAAACTTCTTTCAAGCAGTTCCCTTTGTTGTAGACTGAGTCACGATATTTAAAGTTTGTGACATTTTCAATTTCTTCATTGTTGATTGTGATCTTTTTTTTTTTTTTTTTTGGTATGTAGTTCTGTCCGTTGACATTTTTGTTTTGCTTAAGTTCAGAAAAAGAGTTTGATTTGCAATGTATCTCTAGACAGACATGATGAGCTCTTCTAATAAATTAGCACTACTTGAGATGGATGGAAAGGTGTTCAATCTCAGAAGGCTGAACACCAATACTAACAGTGACACTGTCAGAGAGCTCCTGTTTGCTGATGATTGCGCTCTATATGCCAACTCAGAAGCAGACATGCAACACAATTTTTCAGCTTTCTCATATGTCTGTGCCAACTTTGGGCTCAATATCAACTTGGAGAAGATTGTAGTTATGTAACAGGCAGCTCCAGGGAATAATCACACTGTGCAGAATATCAAGGTGAATGGTCATAGACTAAGCGTTGTGGACAAATTCACCTATCTTGGCAGCACTGTTTCATAAGTTGCCAAAATAGATAATGAAGTGAATGCAAGAATCTCCAAGACCAGTGCATCCTTTGGCAGACTGTACAAGAATGTATGGAACAGAAATGGAATAAGCCTGCAAACAAAGGTGAACGTCTACAAAGCAGTTGTATTATCCACACTATTATATATGCTTGTGAAACCTGGACTGTTTATCAACGACACGCTAGGAAATTAAACCACTTCCACACAGTCTGCCTAAGGAAGCTACTGAAGATTAAATAGCGAGACAAGATCACAGACACTTAAGTCATTGAAAGAGCGTTCATGCCAAGTATCCACACTCTACTAATGAAGAATCAGATTCGCTGGGCTGATCACTTGACTCGCATGCCAGATCACAGGCTCCCTAAACGATTTTTTTTTACGGCGAGCTGCGTTGTGGTAAACGCTCCCAAGGCGGCCAGAGGAAATGCTTTAAAGACACTCTGAAAATCTCACTGAAAACGTTTGGAATTCATCATGACACCTGGTAGACTGCTGCCAAAGACCAAAATTCGTGGCATACATCATTACGCATGTCCCTCATGTAGTGCATCATTACGCAAGGGCGCAGTCACTTGTGACGCAACCAGGACTGCAAGAGCTGTGAAGAAAAGGCTGGACAGAAAAACCAGTGCATACGATCCTCGTCCTGGAACGTCAAGCATTCTTTGCCCACATTGTCAAAGAACAGTTCGAGCCAAAATAGGCCTTATCAGCCATCTTAGAACTCACGGCTCCAAAATTTCACCCCACTGGATGAAATGAATGGTCATCATCATTCTTGATGGACAAACAACATTCACTACTTGATACTTGATAGGAGGACTGTGTCATCTGCATATCTAAGATCCGAAACTGGATTTCCCCTCAATAACGAAATGATCAAAATTGTCCCTGTTCTCGTAATTTTTGACGTTTCTCATAACATTTTCTATATATATGTTGACGAGAGAGAGAATGCAGCCCTGGTTGATAAAATGCAATACGTAAATCAGCTAAATCAAAAAAAAAAATGTTAAACATCAGCTTTACAAGAACACAGTCACAAGCGACAAACTGGATGTTTGCAGCTAGAAAGCATTCGTCAACACAAAAATAACAAACAAACACGACAGAGTCACATAAAATAATATATAAATCACCAGGTAGGTAACTTTTGAATATGTTGAATAAATATAGTTGTACCAGTGTCTGTTGTTTGTATGTTGATGAAGAATTTGTAGCTGCAGCCGCCATTCCCCATTCTGTCACTTGTGATTGAGCGCTTGCAAAGCTGAACACTTCCACTTTCAGTGTTAGTTGATTGACTTCACATACATTGATATGTACACCGTAGATGTATGCTGTTTTTGTTTTTTTTTAATCCTTTGTTTTATTGTGTGTGCTTTGTTTGCTTTGAACACATGCGTACTCCATACACGTGCTACTACTTTTAGTGAACTGAACCAATTTCACGCGTGGATTATCTTTCCCTATTGCCATTGTCCCTCGCCATTAAGCGAATCTAGTACGATTACAGAGTTACTTGTAATGTACGTCTCCAAATAAAGGACGAGAAGTCAACATTTTATTCCAACTGACCGGTGTAGGTGTTAAACCCGCTCTCTCGGCATCAGCACACCGGATATTTAAAAAGAGGTGCTTTTATCCATTCGATCACGCTGATCCCCACAGATGTTCAGGTGTGAGGAGAGACTGGCCGGGTGGCTAAGAATGCTGTGTTTTCCTCTGGGAGACTCGGATTTGAATTCTCGGTAAGATGTGGATTTGTTTTCCGTCGGGGGAAAAAACCACCTAATCTGCACAATTCGCGGCTACTGCACTAGCCAGGCGGCTTTAACTCCTCAGGGTCAAGACCCTACTGTCCTACACCGCAAGGTACTATAGACAGATGTTAGATGTGACAGACAGATTAATGTTTTATACATATGTGTGGCCCTGCTGTCAAATAAATGTGAGGATCCCTGTACTTGCTGTCACATTTAAATATGCTTTCTCTAACTGTAAATGTTCATTACTCCATGCATAATGTTAATGGCAATGTTAGTGACAATCAAGCACTGCTCTATTTATACACTATAAACGGTGGCTAAAGCGTGTAAATGGATCGTACTATACAAACAGTATCAATAACCACAGCCGATCTTCCACTGAACCGGTTTTCTTTTTAAGTAGTTTTATTTTTACTAGATAGATAAATTTGATTTAAAAGAGTGTTTAGGTGCTACATAGAACCTGTGCTTTTGTATAGATGTGAAGCGTGGACAATGAGCAAAGATGCTTAAAAATATCCGATGGCTGTGGAAATGTGGTTTCTGAGGAAAATGCATAGAATACCATGGACAGACAGAAAAACCAATGACCAAGTACTACAAGGCAAAAATGAAAATCGTAAACTGATTAGAGAAATTAAATGTGTAGACAGTCAAAAATGTTTGGTCACATTATGAGAAGAAATACATTGGAGAACTTGGTGACAACTGGCAAGATCGAGGGGAAGAGAACAAAGGGAAGGCAGCGAAGTAAATACCTGGATGGCTTGGCCACGTGGCATGGTCGACACAGGAACACTGAGCTGATCAACAACTCTGGTGATCGAGTGAGATGGCGAAACATAAGCTTACCGGCATAGCACCTGCTGATGATGACATTGTAGTATGGATCAACACTCTTCCTCTTCTTCTTCGTTTGTCTTCTTCTACTTTCTTCCTCCTCCACCTTCTCCTTCTCCATCCATCCATCATGTGCTATGTTTTTCAGCTTGACTGCTCATCGTCGAAGCTTCACATCCATACAAAAGTACAGGGTCTATGTAGCATCTGAACACTTTTTTTCTCGTTTCAATTGACATCTTTTTATTGGTCAGTATTTTTTTCATCTTGCCAAAGGCTGCTTTCACCATAGCCATTCTTGTTCTAATCTCTTCAAGGCATCTCCCATCAGATCTTATTACTGTTCCGAGATTATTGTACCTATTCACTTGTTGAAAAATGTTCCCATTTACTTGTATATTACATTGTTGTTTTTCATTTTTCCTATTGACTTCCATAATCTGTGTCTTTTTAGAATTTAATTCTAACCCTAGTTGTTCACTGTGTGCAACAACCGCATCTACTAAATGTTACAGATCCTGCTCATTGTCTGCAACCAATACTGTATCATCCGCATATCTAATGTTATTTATGTTATGTCCCCCAATGATGATTCCAATATATATCGTCAACATTTCTGAAAATATTTTCACTGTACAATGAAAAAAGATCTGGAGACATTACACATCCCTGTACAACACCTCTCTTAATAGGCTGATATTGACCTACTTCATTAGAAATCTTAATGGTAGGTTGTTGTTTCCAGTATATATGTTTTTTATGAGTCTAAGGTCTTTTCCATCAATTTGTAGATCTGCAAGCATCTCCATCATGTTGACATGTCTTACTTTATTAAAAGCCTTTGTTTAATCAATAAAGCAAAGATGTAAGTCTTTGTTTACTTGTATAGAATGTTCAATTAATGTTATCAGCATATATACAACATTTACTGTACCCTAGCTACTAAAATGTAGCAGCCAACAACACGTGACATGTTGAATAGTCTTAAAAAGAATAGTCAAGAGCAAGTGTCACCTAAATCCTTACACAAGAAAAGTGGTCAATGACACATGATGCGTTATATGTTCCAGCTACGCCGTGTACATAACTCACGTTTCGTCAGTGTATGCTACCTCTGTTCACTTCCAGACTACTTCACTAAAGCGGTCTTGTATAGCTGAACCATATAATGGTAATGACCAAACCAAAACAAAGCGTATTATATTCCTCGACTCGGCACTAAAGAATGAGGTTATTAAATATTTAACGCTCCAACACTGTCACTGTTAACGCAGATGACTTTTCATTAATTTGTTATTAAACTAACATTGCAATTGGCGTCTGACAATAGAGTGACTTTAATGTCTAGAAAAACTGCTGTAGAATTAGTTCACAACTATAGAGTATTGGATATGCTCATATACCACGCACATTCCACTCGAACTGTGCGGGAAGGTTGTCCTGACACTAACTACTGCTGTTAATAGAATTATTAACTTAGAGACCTGAGTGTCGGGGGAGGAGGTAGAAGAAGATGGGGATAAGGGTGCGGAGGAAGGAGAAGAAGGAAAAGCAACGGCTGCTGCTTCTTTACTTATTGCATATGCATTCTTCGCTTTCTTCTGTGTCGCATTATTGGGTTAACGTTGAGTTTGTTGCTCTTGCCCCAGCTGCAATGTCGTATGCTTCAAACTTTTCGCAATTAACTGCCTTGAAATCATTATCATCTTCCACTTTTGCTTTGTGGGGAGGAATACTTGACATTCCAACGCCCGATGGTTGGTACTGGATAGTGTCATACCGTGTGGTTGTACAGTGTTTTTGACGACTGTTTTGTCGGGAAACATCTCAAGTATCATTTCTTAGAACGCTGTGAATTTCAGATAACACTTGAGAAGTCCGTTGTAGTCTTCTTCTTTCATCTTTCCGGGGGATTTTTGAGAAACGACTTCAGCATTCATCCAAAGCCCACCCACCCACCCTGTTCCATGCTATATCTTTCAATCATCGAATTAAGGAGAGCTTTCTGGACAGAGCCCTTGTGTGGACTAGCTGCTGGTATGTGTTTGTTACTTCTGCTCTTCCGTTCACTCATCGTTTGCAGAATTTGCTCTTTGGTCTATGTCCGCTACATACTTGCTCTTGTGTCTATGTCCGCTACATATTTGCTCTTTGGTCTATGTCCGCTACATATTTGCTCGTGGGTCTATGTCCGCTACATATTTGCTCTTTGGTCTATGTCCGCTACATATTTGCTCTTTGGTCTATGTCCGCTACATATTTGCTCTTTGGTCTATGTCTGCTACATACTTGCTCTTGTGTCTATGTCCGCTACATATTTGCTCTTTGGTCTATGTCTGCTACATACTTGCTCTTGTGTCTATGTCCGCTACATGTTTGCTCTTGGGTCTATGTCCGCTACATACTTGCTCTTGTGTCTATGTCCGCTACATATTTGCTCTTTGGTCTATGTCCGCTACATATTTGCTCTTTAGTCTATGTCCGCTACATATTTGCTCTTTGGTCTATGTCCGCTACATATTTGCTCTTTGGTCTATGTCCGCTACATACTTGCTCTTGTGTCTATGTAAGCTACATATTTGCTCTTGGGTCTATGTAAGCTACATACTTGCTCTTGTGTCTATGTAAGCTACATATTTGCTCTTGTGTCTATGTAAGCTACATATTTGCTCTTGTGTCTATGTCCGCTACATATTTGCTCTTGTGTCTATGTCCGCTACATATTTGCTCTTGGGTCTATGTAAGCTACATACTTGCTCTTGTGTCTATGTCCGCTACATACTTGCTCTTGTGTCTATGTCCGCTACATATTTGCTCTTGGGTCTATGTCCGCTACATACTTGCTCTTGGGTCTATGTAAGCTACATACTTGCTCTTGTGTCTATGTCCGCTACATACTTGCTCTTGTGTCTATGTCCGCTACATACTTGCTCTTGTGTCTATGTCCGCTACATACTTGCTCTTGTGTCTATGTAAGCTACATATTTGCTCTTGGGTCTATGTAAGCTACATACTTGCTCTTGTGTCTATGTCCGCTACACATTTGCTCTTGGGTCTATGTAAGCTACATATTTGCTCTTGGGTCTATGTAAGCTACATACTTGCTCTTGTGTCTATGTCCGCTACATACTTGCTCTTGTGTCTATGTAAGCTACATATTTGCTCTTGGGTCTATGTAAGCTACATACTTGCTCTTGTGTCTATGTCCGCTACATACTTGCTCTTGTGTCTATGTAAGCTACATATTTGCTCTTGGGTCTATGTAAGCTACATATTTGCTCTTGGGTCTATGTAAGCTACATACTTGCTCTTGTGTCTATGTCCGCTACATACTTGCTCTTGTGTCTATGTAAGCTACACATTTGCTCTTGGGTCTATGTAAGCTACATATTTGCTCTTGGGTCTATGTAAGCTACATACTTGCTCTTGTGTCTATGTCCGCTACATACTTGCTCTTGTGTCTATGTAAGCTACATATTTGCTCTTGGGTCTATGTAAGCTACATACTTGCTCTTGTGTCTATGTCCGCTACATACTTGCTCTTGTGTCTATGTAAGCTACATATTTGCTCTTGGGTCTATGTAAGCTACATACTTGCTCTTGTGTCTATGTCCGCTACATACTTGCTCTTGTGTCCATGTCCGCTACATACTTGCTCTTGTGTCTATGTAAGCTACATATTTGCTCTTGGGTCTATGTAAGCTACATACTTGCTCTTGTGTCTATGTCCGCTACATACTTGCTCTTGTGTCTATGTAAGCTACATATTTGCTCTTGGGTCTATGTAAGCTACATACTTGCTCTTGTGTCTATGTCCGCTACATACTTGCTCTTGTGTCCATGTCCGCTACACATTTGCTCTTGGGTCTATGTCCGCTACATACTTGCTCTTGGGTCTATGTCCGCTACATATTAGTTGCAGGTCTTTTACAGGAACACAGCTGCAGACAATTTGGCAGAAAATCGTCTTGCGTTGGTTTTTTATGAAATGGTATGGGTGCCGGTCGTTCAGAAAGCAATGGCAAACTACAGAACGTAAACTTGCCAATACATCACAAACAGCCAAAAAATGCTGATGTTGACTGCGATGTCCTGTAAAGGATATACAACTAACTTTTAACTTGTACAGGTCGTCGCAATCAACCCCAGCATTTATAACACATGTGTGATGTTCTTGAGAATGTTACGTTGAACAGTTTTCCATTGCTTTCCGAATGACCAATTCTCATACCATTGCGAACATCAACGCCAAGCCATCGCGTCTGTAATCACTCGCGGCTCTTCCTCAGGGTCTTTGAACCCGCCGTTGTGTTTACACGGCAGACATGCTTAGGAACGCTACTTGGCAATCCTGTACTT
>JACEFZ010013844.1:0-12500 GCA_014155875.1 Cepaea nemoralis
CAATAAAGCATTACATGAGAAGAAGAATATTCGAATAAACATACTTTTGTTTGATTAAGATGAGAGAGTGAGTACTAAGTCACGCAGGACTAGAGCCACTGCCGATGTCGGTAGAAGTGAATCATAGACAACAATCTGCAGATCTGTTACCGCTATAGGTATGTGAAGCATGGACAATAATCAGACAATCATAGACAATCTGCAGATCTTTTACTGCTGTATGTAAGTGAAGCATGGACAATAATCAGACAATCATAGACAATCTGCAGATCTGTTACTGCTGTATGTATGTGAAGCATGGACAATAATCAGACAATCATAGACAATCTGCAGATCTGTTACTGCTGTATGTATGTGAAGCATGGACAATAATCAGACAATCATAGACAATCTGCAGATCTGTTACTGCTGTATGTATGTGAAGCATAAACAATAATAAGACAAAAGGAGAAACATATCCTTTACAGGACATTGCAGTCAGCACCAGCATGTTTCAGCTGCTGTTGATGTCTTGGCAAGTTTAACGTTCAGTAGTTTGCCATGACTTTCTGAACGACTGACTCACATATCTCCGTAAGTAACCAGCGCGGTGCGATCCGCTGCCGAATTCCGAGTAGCTGTGTTTCGTACGAGAGTATACGGAATTACGAACAACGTCCTTAACACCTTCGCCAGGAAGACCGGCGAAACATCTAATGGTATAGTATGTGTTTTTTTTTGGCCTCAATATAAAATTCAATATCTCAGTAACCAACTGAGGGAAAATGATGCGATTTAGCATATAACCCTATCATTATGTCCACCCAACCCAAAAATGTTTGTTCTGGAGATTATACAGCAGATTTCAATGTTTGTTTATATGCGGTATATAATTTACGGCTTAGAGATTAAGTCCATCATTTTAAAAGTATTACAGCTTCACTAAGATACATCCGCGCTTTTTTGAAATTGTCTCGTGATTTTCGTTTTGGCACAAACTGCGCGGAGTTAAATGGTATTGTTCAGAGGTGTCTCCAACGGGGGTTCTTTCATGAAACGTGATTATATAAATAAACTAGCTGACTCGGCCTGGCTTCGCCCAGCTCCTGGCGGGGATCTATCTATCTATCTATCTATCTATCTATCTATCTATCTATCTATCTATCTATCTATCTATCTATCTATCTATCTATCTATCTATCTATCTATCTATCTATCTATCTATCTATCTATCTATCTATCTATCTATCTATCTATCTATCTATATATCTATCTATCTATCTATCTATCTATCTATCTATCTATCTATCTATCTGTCTGTCTGTCTGTCTGTCTGTCTGTCTGTCTGTCTGTCTGTCTGTCTGTCTGTCTGTCTGTCTGTCTGTCTGTCTGTCTGTCTGTCTGTCTGTCTGTCTGTCTGTCTGTCTGTCTGTCTGTCTGTCTGTCTGTCTGTCTGTCTGTCTGTCTGTCTGTCTGTCTGTCTGTCTGTCTGTCTGTCTGTCTGTCTGTCTGTCTGTCTGTCTGTCTGTCTGTCTGTCTGTCTGTCTGTCTGTCTGTCTGTCTGTCTATCTGTCCGTCCGTCCGTCCTTCCTGATGACTAAATTGCGGTATCATTTTTGGTCACTCCATACGCATATTGACGCACAGCTATTTGGAAGCTTTAAAGAACTCAATATAAAAAGCTAACATGAATATTGTGTACACTTTATTAACCAGCAGCTGAACAAACAAGAAGGAAATGAAAAATAAGGTAAGAAATATATTCCTTCTACTCTCTTGTTAATTTACAAATTATTTACCCCATGCCTCTGTAAATTCTCTGTCTTTACTAATATTGCACAATGCATCCCTCTTGGGATTCTCCGTGGTGAAGTGATCAAGCCGTCTGACTCGGGCTCCGAAAGTTGTATGTTCGATTCCGGGCCGCGTCCTTCATTTCACGAGTGCATTTTTTCGGAGACTCCCGAGGGTCATCGCTGGAGCTACGGAGTTCGTGGTTTGTGCGACGCTTTCCGCGCTGCGGAAAGAAACGTAGCCATATGGGATAAAAACCTCTTTCATTGCACCCACTCCCATACGAATCCGGATACGCCTTGTGTGTCATCTGAATTGGCGGGGCTACCATTACTGTAAACATAAATTTGTTAGCGAGAAATCACTAGTTGTTCAGCAAAACATCAAAGAAATGTCGCCGCTTTCGATGATTTAAATTGTTTTTGGACCTATCAAAGACATATTCCTTGGGTGGGGGTAAATATAAGACGGCTGGAAAAATTTCATAAGGATGCAACAGACAGTTTTCAAAATAATTGATCGTGAATGAAGGCATTCTTTGTGGGACATACTACAGTAGAAATTTGTTTCTGGGGAAAATGCAAAGATTATCATGGACAGACAGAAACACCATTGAAAGTTCTAAAAAAAAAAAAATGAAAATCTGTAAACTGATAACACAAATTAGACGATGATAGCCATATTTGTTGACGTGAGGAAGTGGGGGGCGGGGGAGGGGGGGGGGAGGCCTGGGGGGGGGGGGAGATGGGCACAGTTTGAGGAGAAATAAATGAGAAAACTTCGTGACAACTTGCAAGATTAATAGGAAAAGAGTAAGATGAATGCATAGAGAAAAGCACATGGATGGACCGGCCACAAGGCATGATCAGGGCAAGAACTCAGAGCTGACCCAAGATCGTGTGAGACAGTGAGCCCTGACCGCCCACGTTTATCGCTATGGCAGAATGTAAAGATGGGCATGTCTAAAGATTGAAAGCTGATAAAACCAAGATTAAAATACAATGATGACGTGTTAAAGAAAGAAAACTCACGAAGAAAACCGACTATTCAGAAGCAATGAACACTGTTTGACTATATAATGAGAAGAGAGAGAGAGAGAGAGAGAGAGAGAGAGAGAGAGAGAGAGAGAGAGAGAGAGAGAGAGAGAGAGAGAGAGAGAGAGAGAGAGAGAGAGAGAGACCGTGTCGTGATCATTGGAAAGGTGGAGGGAAAGAGAAACAGAGGAGGACATGTGTTAAACGGCATGGAGAGCCTGTCGTACAACATCAACAAGCAAAGTCAGCGTTCTGAGAGGATGCATTTCTAAAGTGGTATGACATGGATGTGACTCATGTCAATTTCACAACCACGAAAGAAGAAAATTGGGGCATTGATCTTAACTGTGACAGAAATATCCTTAGAATAACAGGTACCTGTGAAGTCGGAGTGGGTTCGCCTGATGGCGAAGGACACTGGTAATAGTGAAAGCTAATCACACGCAAAATTCAGTCCAGTGCTACTAGAACAAAAGTGAGGCTGACCACATCACCCAACAAAAGTGACATTAACCACGTCATCCAACAAAAGTGACATTGACCACATTACCCAACAAAAATGATATTTACCACCACATCACCCAACAAAAGTGACATTGACTACATTACCCAACAAAAATGATATTTAACACCACATCACCCAACAAAAGTGACATTGACCACATCACCCAACAAAAGTGACATTGACCACATTACCTAATAAAAGTGATATTTACCTACCACATCACTCAACAAAAGTGACATTGACCACATCACCCAACACAAGTGACATTGACCACATCACCCAACAAAAGTGACATTGACCCCATCACCCAACAAAAGTGACATTGACCACATCAACCAACAAAGGTGACATTGACCACATCACCCAACAAAAGTGACATTGACCACATTACCTAATAAAAGTGATATTTACCTACCACATCACCCAACAAAAGTGACATTGACCACATCACCCAACACAAGTGACATTGACCAATCAACCAACAAAAGTGACATTGACCACATCAACCAACAAAAGTGACATTGACCACATCAACCAACATAAGTGACATTGACCACATCAACCAACAAAAGTGACATTGACCACATCAACCAACAAAAGTGACATTGACCACATCAACCAACAAAAGTGACATTGACCATATCAACCAACAAAAGTGACATTGACGACATCAACCAACAAATGTGACTGTAAAACATCTCCCAACAAAAGTGACATTGAACACATCACCCAACACAAGTGACTGTAAACACATCACCCAACACAAGTGACTGTAAACACATCACCCAACACAAGTGACTGTAAACACTCCACCCAACAAATGTGACATTGACCACATCACCCAACACAAGTGACTGTAGACACATCACCCAACAAATGTGACATGGGCGTCATCACCCAACAAAAGTGACTGTAAAGACATCACCTAACACAAGTAGCATTGACTACCTTACCCACCGAGTGCCACTCCGTCTATATTATTGGGATCAAGCACCACCTGCCCATTGAGTGTAAAGGCGGGAACGTGATCTTTTACTGTTATTAACTTTAGTCAAGCTAACTAGCACTTGCAAATAAACTCTGTTTGCCACCGTGATAAAAAAAAAAAAAGAAAAGTAATTACAATCATGTCTTCCTCATCTTCTTTTCCTCCTCCGTCTCCTTCTAATCCTTCTCCTCATTCGCCATCCTCTTCTCCTCCTCCACCCACTCCTCATCCACCTCTACCTCCTACTCCTTCTTCTTCCACATCTGTTTCTTGGTGTGCCTGGTCTGAAGCAGATACCGACCATCACAACTCTCTAATTATTTATGTCATCTACAATTTTGTTGTTGATGTTGCTTATATTATTCTTTGGAGGTCAGCATGACAGAATTGATAAGAGCGCTCGTTTTTAAACATCCGGTGTGCTGATGCCAAGGTAGCAGGTTAAACCTCTAGGCCGGTCAGTTGGACTAAATTGCTGACTTGTCGTCCCTGACTTGGGGACGTAAATTATGTACTTCTGAATTCGGAGTGGGTTTGGGTTCACCTGATGGCGAAGGACACTGGTAATAGGGAAAACTAATTCCCACTCAATATCCAGTCCAGTTCATTAGAAATAGTTGCAGCAAATGTATGGACTACGTTTGAATTCAAAGCTAGCAAAAGAAAAATAAAAAGTTTTGATTTGTTTCCCAGCTTGTTAACCTCTCCACGTACATTATTCTCTGTCTTCCTCTGCCTCGCTTACCCAGTGTTTCCTCATTCACAGTTAATTTCTATATTCCACCTGTTTCGTTGATAATTTCCTATATGCTTTTGTCTTTCCCTTATGCATTTGATGAGTGATCTTGTAACGCCAGCAGTTCTAGCTACCTATATGCACGTGTTGTCTTCTTTGTCAGTGATGTTTTCACCATTCTTCTCAAAATATCGCGTCAGCAAGAAAAAACACTAACAAGTTAACAAAATACACCAGCGGGTCAGCATGGCTGAAAGGATAAGAACGCGCATTCTTAAAACATCCGGTGTGCTGATGCCGAGGTTTAGGGTTCAACCCCTAGACCGCCCTTGACTTCGGGTCGTAAATTACAAGTACCTCAGAAGTCGGAGTAGGTTCGCCTGATGACAGGGGTCACTGGTAATAGGGAAAGCTAATCCACACGTACAATTCAGTCCAGCGCTACTAGAACTAGTGTGTATGGACTACGCTTGAGTTCAAAGCGAGCCAGTGCAAAAAACAAAACACACACACACACACACACACACACACAACACCAATGCAAGAAAGCCACAGAATGCGTTCTACCCCCAAAGAAGGTTAATTTTCCAGGCAATTTTACATTCAGTAGTTTGCCATTGCTCTGTAAACGAGAAGCCAACGCTGAAATCCAAATGAACAGTGCAGGGGTTTAAAACTCCACCCCGCGCCTGCGCACCGGAAGTTTAAGCGCAGTAAGCCTCATGACCACATAGACCTTCTGAAAAAGCACCAGCAGTGTCAGCAAGAAGGAAGACTAAAAAAGTATCCAGATAAACCAATGAAAGAAGACTAACGAAGTATCCATATAAACCAATGAAAGAAAGCCACGGATTTGATAACGCAATAAAATAGACGGCGAACGCATGTGGTGATAATGGAATAAAGTGGCTTACAAAAAAGAGGCTAGTTGGGCAGACAGAACGGTCCCCGGAGACTTAAAAAGAACTGTAATGAGTTCCATCTGGAGGACAGACATAGAGAGCGAGTGAAATATGAAACACACCAAGGCACCTTTCTTTTGAGTTATACAAGCAATATATATGTTTGTGCAGATGTAAGGCACGGTCCATTAATGGGTGACAACTAAGTGATGCTGGCGCGTGAGACATCCAGCCAGTGGATCTGTTAGTTTCAAGTATTTCGTTGGTTTGTGTACATAAGGAGGCATTTTTAGATATTGTATATTTCAAACTTCTTAGTAAAGCTACAAGAGTCGATGAAACAATGTGTTAACCGAAGTTCGATTTCGGCTCCTGTAGACAGTAGCCGGTCTCCCTGGCCTAGTGGTTAACGTCTTTCTCCGTAACACCGTATATTCTCGTGAGTAACGGAACCTGCGCGAGAATCGGTACCGATTCTCGCCGCGTTGGTAACTTACGGGGTACCGGTATGTGAGCTGGCCGCTCAGAAAGCAATGGCAAACTAATGGGCGTAATCTTGCCTAGTACATCAACAGCAGTTGAAAAATACTAATGTTGACTGCAACGTCATGTAAGGGATATAAAGAAAAAACAAAACAAGAAAGACATATGAGATGGCAGATTCCAAGTTAGTCAGACAGACAGACAGACAGACAGACAGACAGACAGACAGAAAGACAGACAGACAGACAGACAGACAGACAGACAGACAGGCAGATAGACAGATAGACAGACAGACAGACAGACGTGCGGGCGGACGGACGGACGGACGGACAGACAGATAGATAGATAGATAGATAGGTAGATAGATAGATAGATAGATAGATAGATAGATAGATAGATAGATAGATAGATAGATAGATAGATAGATATGATAGATAGATACTATTAATCCGAACCTCAGTTTGTAAAAGTAGCCTGCAACAAACGAAGCGGAGATAACCCACGTTAATCGAATTCAGTTCAGCAACAAACAAAACTTTGTTGCCGCGTTCGGAACCAGCTGATAAGTAAAGCCTCTAAGAGTGGCATTTACTCTAACGAGTTTTAAACTAGATAAGGTAAGAAGATGAAATACTTTACGACACCCACACCACCTGTGTAGAAAGCCATAACTGGAAACACAAACAGACATGGGTGGAAGGCGCTCTTTTATGGGAAAGTCAATGAAAACCACATTAATTGACTAATACTCAGTTGCCTGGGATGTACACCGTTTAACAGATACTAGTACACTCGCCATGCCCCATCTTATCTGTTTTTCTTTTCTTTGTGAATATAATATACATCATTCATAAAGTTAAATTCATGTGCAAAAGATGAGTGGTTGGAAGTGCCGAAAATATGACGGGTCCTAAGTGTAACATTTGTGACCCTTTGAAAATAAAGTTAGTTCGTTGGTTCGTTCGCTCTGTGATAACTTGGAGGACGTTGTGTTCAAATCTACGCTTGTGAATACAGATGCATTTATGTTTGAGTGGCTGAGAGACGTGGCATCCTTCTGTTTCGCGAACAGAGACAGGGTTGACCCCAATGGAGAGGACATTAATTTCAGGACACTATTTTCCCCGCAGGAACCCGATATATTATTCCCCGTAATCTGCAATCATGGATTTGATACCCAGTGTTTCTCTAAAAATAGCGATACATTGACGATTCCGTGTACAGTGTTAAAAATCTCGGCAACTTCGAGTCACGGAAGCCGCAGTAGTGCTAGTCTGACGGGCCGGTCCGGTCGTCGTGTGTTCGAATCTCTATAAAGTCCGATATTTTTTTCACCAGCCTAGGCTCCCTGGGCGACCCAAAGTAAAAATGGTTATCAGGGAATGTTTTGGGAAGTAAAAGAGTCCGGCAAAATACTGAGGAGTATACCAATTAGTGGCCATGAAGGTGGCAGACGGGCACCACCAATGTCTTCTATAGCCAGCGTTTATAACTTAGAGCTGCCTCGACATGCTTCTTGCGTTTACATGAAGATGATAGAACAAAGCCATTGACAGTTCCGTTTCGATCTGTTCGTACATGAATGAGCAGCTCTGTATAATAGCGGTTTTAACCAACCAACTAACCAACTAAGCAACCAACCAACCAACCAATCAACCAACCAAACAACCAACCAACTAACTAACCAACCAACCAACGAACCAACCAACCAACCAACCAACCAACCAACCAACTAACCAACCAATCAACCACCCAGCTAACCAATTAATTAACAAAGCAACTAAAAAACAAAACAAACAACCAGCCAGCTAACCAATCAATCAACCTACCAGTAAACCAACAAGTTAACAAACCAATTAACAAACCAACCAGCCAGCCAGCTAGCCAACAAACCAACCAGCCAGCCAGCCAACAAACCAACCAACCAGCCAGCCAACAAACCAACCAACCAGCCAGCCAACAAACCAACCAACCAGCCAACCAGCCAACCAAACAACCAATCAACCAACCAACGAACGAACGAACCAACCAACCAACCAAACAAACAATTTATGGAGGGCTTATAAAACACAAAATACCACTCAGAAGTTTGACTGATGGGGAAAACACACACACACACACACACAAACACACACACACACACGCGCGCACACTCACACACGGAGAGAGAGAGAGAGAGAGAGAGAGAGAGAGAGAGAGAGAGAGAGAGAGAGAGAGAGAGAGAGAGATACAACCCATGATCGATCACAGTCTTTATCAACTGAATCAAACACAGTGTAAGAATATTAAAACAGATAATAGAAAGGAATGCTTATCTATTACGAAGTAGTCGGATCACCAGTGTTGGTTGTTTATTGATTCTGTTTCTGTGCTGCGACCTTTTATTTTACATATTTTGTAAGAAGACTTTGGTCGAAACATCAGCATGTATCAGTGTTTGTCCTTTCATTGAGCTTCCTAGTCACATTGTGTATTTCTATGGAGACCCCAGAAACAGCTCGACAGCAGCCAACTCCCCCCATTTCGATCCCAAACATTGTATTTTCTGATCCAGTATATGAAGAATGGGTTAAATGAGTGTTCTCTTTAGTGAACGTGAAGCGCTCTCCAGTTTATCTGTGTAAAGACGTTTACCACAGCAGCAGGGATCGGTGTTAATTTCAGCCACACACTTGATAACTGGCCGTGAAATGTTGCGGGTTGTAAATCAGCGTTGGTTAACTCCCTTGTGTTATCGTTCTCCCTCGCAAAGTTATTTGTCTCGACATTCTCTCGTTAAACGTGCGGTTATCGTTATCAGGCATTATGTGCACTTTGAGCTCTAAGACTGTTGTGTAGCGGCTGAGTGAGATAGAAGTCACGGGAGGTAGAGATGAGGGGAGAGAACAAGTATTGAGGAGAGCAGGAAGGCATTAGAATTTAGAGAAAGTCTGGGGTTTATTTGTGTTTGTTGTTACATGTTATAGACGCAATTTCGTAATCGCGCATACCGCGTTCGAAAACACAGCTGCGGGCGATTTGGCAGAAGACCGCCTTGCGTTGGTTTTCATAAAATTGTATGAGTGTTAGTAGTTCAGAAAGCAATGACAAACTTGACACAAACATGCCAAGAATTCACAAACAACCAAAAAAAAAAAAAAATGTGGTTGTTGACTGCGATGTCCTGTAAAGGATATACAACTAACTTGTAACTAGTTTTACACCCGACAGCTGCTGGTATTGCAACTGTTGTGAGACACACATGAATGAAGTTTGTACACTTAGGAATTGAGGGGCGCTGTGCCTGGGAGGTTATGGAATGCGCCTATGACTCAGAAAGGAACATGATCGATGACTACGTGGAATAAGGCTGTCAGTGTGTCCATGAACCATTGGTATCTAACGATATCACACACCACCTGATCTCTCGGGTAGTGAGATTGGACATCTAGCCTTCTCGGATAACGGCAAAAAACAGGAGGTTCTGGGCGTAAACTGTGCAAGTTAAACATCCCACGACATTTGGAAATCATAAAGGTAGGCCTTAAGGTAGCCGTCCTGGGAAAATTGTTAGGAAAAGAAAACTTACTCATTGGTGAGTCCGTTACCTGGTATGGAATCTGTCTAGAGCAGTGGTTCTCAACCGGTGGTGAATTCCCCCCCCCCCCCCAGGGGGAATTTTGGGGTTTCCAGGGGGGGGGGGGAATGAAGATTATTTCAAGATCGCGTTAATACAAGAACCGATTACTTGATCTTGTTTTTCCCTTCATACTTTACGCTTCTGTACGTATCACCCTTCTGAAATTCATTTTATAACGTAAGTAGACCCGAAAATCACATTTTATGTAGATGTCTAGACTTGTTTTAGTATGTGCTATTAAATTTAGCTTCAATTATTACATATACTGTGTAGGGGCAGGGGGAAATTTTTAGGGAGGAAATACGAAAGGGGGGGGGGGGAATGACGTTCTAAAAGTATGGTAATGGGGGGGGGGGGGGAATGACGTCCTAAAAATATGGTGAGGGGGGGGGGGAATGACGTCCTAAAAATATGGTGAAGGGGGGAACGGACCATAAAAGGTTGAGAACCACTGGTCTAGAGGAAACATACCGGACACAAATACACGCTGAAGCGAACACGCTGAACTCAGCGGTGCAGAAAAAAGCGTCATGTCTCATCGGAAGAAGAACTTAGAAGACGATATCCTTACGATTGTAACTGATTCAGAGCCAAAGGATGACATATCGCCAAATATGACCTACCATTTGGACAAAGGGACGATATATCGCCATACTAAGGTCATCGTGTTATTTGGTTTGTTTCGTGGTATCTTCAGCAAGTGTCAGTACTCAGTAAACATCAATTTACATTATAATACATGTTCATGTGATCGTGTACCATGTTATGGGTTATACCTACTTGTTATTTGGCATTCAATCAGTTAATGTTGAGCAACTGTGCTGCGGATACAAAGAAAACAAATGCCTGCTTACCAAAAACATATAAGATTGTTTGGTTGAGAATCCTCTAGAACAGTGGTTCTCAACCTGTGGGGAATTCCAGGGGGTGGGGGAAATTTTAGGGTTTCCAGGGGGAATTAAGATCATTTCAAGATCGCGTTAATACAAGAACCGATTACTTGATATTGTTTCCCTCTCCATACTTTACGGTTCTGTACTTCTCTCCCTTCTGAAGTTCATTTTATAACGTAAGTAGACCCGCAAATCACATTTTACGTAGACGTCTAGACTTGTTCTAGTTTGTGTTATTAAATTTAGCTTTAGCTTCCATTTTTATATATGTATACTGTGTAATGGTGGTAGGGGGGGGGGGGAGGGGCGTATTTATAGGGAGGAAATACGAAAGGGGGAGGGTTGACGTTCTGACAATATGGTGAAGGGGTGCACGGGCCGAAAAGGGTTGAGAACCACTGCTCTAAAATATTCTGTTCTGAAGTCCGCTGCACTGGTGTTCAGGTAGTCTTTTTATTGTTTTTTTTTTGCGTTCGTCCGCTTTGAACTCAAGCGTCGTCCATACCGATGCTACTACGTCTATTGCATCGAACTGATGTTTGCTTGTGGGCTAGCTTTCCCTGCAACAAGTGTCCCTCGCAGACAGGCGAACCCACTCTGACTTCTGAGATACTTGTAATTTACATCCCCAAGTCAAGGAAAAGAATTCAAAATTTTAGTCCAGCTGGTCGGTATAGGGGTTGAACCCGCTACTTCCCCATCAGTGCACTAGAAGTGTAGACGTAAGCGCTCAAATCCATTCGGCGAAGCTGACCTCCTCAGGTAATATGAGCTCTGACAAGGTCTGTCATCTGTATGAGTGAGGTTCCTGTAGACTTTTCTGACATGGGTTGTCATCTGTCTGAGTGAGGTTCCTGTAGAATTTTCTGACAAGGACTGTCATCTGTATGAGTGAGGTTCCTGTAGACTTTTCTGACATGGGTTGTCATCTGTCTGAGTGAGGTTCCTGTAGAATTTTCTGACAAGGGCTGTCATCTGTATGAGTGAGGTTCGGTAGACTTTACTGACAAGGGCTGTCATCTGTATGAGTGAGGTTCCTGTAGAATTTTCTGACAAGGGCTGTCATCTGTATGAGTGAGGTTCGTGTATAGACTTTTCTGACAAGGGCTGTCATCTCTATGAGTGAGGTTCGTGTATAGACTTTTCTGACAAGGGCTGTCATCTGTATGAGTGAGGTTCGTGTATAGACTTTTCTGACAAGGGCTGTCATCTGTATGAGTGAGGTTCGTGTATAGACTTTTCTGACAAGGGCTGTCATCTGTATGAGTGAGGTTCGGTAGACTTTTCTGACAAGGGCTGTCATCTGTATGAGTGAGGTTCGGTAGACTTTTCTGACAAGGGCTGTCATCTGTATGAGTGAGGTTCGGTAGACTTTTCTGACAAGGGCTGTCATCTGTATGAGTGAGGTTCGGTAGACTTTTCTGACAAGGACTGTCATCTGTATGAGTGAGGTTCGGTAGACTTTTCTGACAAGGGCTGTCATCTGTATGAGTGAGGTTCGTGTATAGACTTTTCTGACAAGGGCTGTCATCTGTATGAGTGAGGTTCGGTAGACTTTTCTGACAAG
>JACEFZ010013844.1:17500-155000 GCA_014155875.1 Cepaea nemoralis
AACGCGCTCGTAACAAGAACAACTATAGCTGTCAATTTTTACATTGGTGTGTCCTCAGACCTTTCACTTATTCACTTATTTGCTGTTCTCACAATTATTGCCCATAAGAACATGTGAATTTGTTTGCTTGCTTAGAGTACAGTTAAACAAATAATAATAATAATAATAATAATAATAATAATAATAATAATAATAATAATAATAACTTCTCCTTCTCCTCCTCCACCTCCTCCTCCTCCTCCTCCTCCTCCTCCTCCTCCTTCTTCTTCTTCTTCTTCTTCAGCGTTCTGAGCCATTGAGGTTCTGTGCTGCAGATACAATCCGTCTCCATTCGTCTCTCTGGTGGACTTTCTCTTGCCAGTCGTTGATTCCAAGTGCTTGTAGATGGCGACGCGATGACTCGTTGTTCTTAGGGGAGACGCTGTTCAGTGTTTTTCTGTGGATTTCCTATGGAAATTCCCGTGGAATTCGTGTGGATAGTGTTTTTCCTTTGGATTATGTGATGTTATTTCATTTTCGTGTATTGGAAGTGTTCAAAAGAAGCCACGGAAGGCAGGTGGTGGATGAAATTTTGAGGGCAGCCGACAGATATTTGTTGGTTATGGTCTCGAGTTTCGCGACGGCAAGCAGAAGATCTCTTTCGAGAGACAATGATTGCGGTCATCCGGCCAGTATGGTCACTGCCATAGAGGAAAGCAACGGCAAACTACCTCTTTGAAAGTGCCTAGTTTATTATGATTCGCTTAAAGACTGATCATCGCAAGACAAGGACAGAGACATTAAAATTAGGAACATGGAACGTTAGGACGTTAAACAACGACGGAACATTAGAGAACATAACACAAGAAATTCAAAGAGAAAAAATTAATATATTAGGTATGTGCGAAACGAGATGGACAGGAGCAGGCATCAAGATACATAAAGATTTTAAGATTATTTATTCTGGAGGTGAAGATCGACATAGGGGAGTGGCAATAATTTTGGACCGGAAAACATCAACGTCTGTTCAGGGATATTGGGCCGTGTCGGACAGAGTTCTACTAGTTAAATTGAGTGGCAGACCTTTTAACATAAATGTTATTCAGGTATATGCCCCAACAGGAGAGTCCAGTGAAGATAGTGTAGAGGAATTTTATAATGACATAGAGTCTGCCTTAAAGAAATGTAAAAATTCAGAAATAAACATCATAATAGGGGACTTCAATGCAAAAGTAGGAAATCAAGGGGATAGATACACAGTAGGAAACTATGGTTTAGGAGAGAGAAATGAAAGAGGATACAGACTAGTAGAGTGGGCAAAAGAACAGGAAATGATTGTAGGAAACACCTGGTTCAAGCAACACCCTAGAAGATTATGGACCTGGAGGAGTCCTGATAGCAGGATTAGAAACCAGATTGACTACATTCTCATTAGCAGAAGATTTAGAAACGCGCTAACAGTAGCAAAAACAGTTCCCAGTGCTGATTGTTATAGTGACCACAGATTACTCACAGGAACATTGAGGATAAAGTTGAAGAAAGTCAAGTATATAACAGGAAACACTAAATATGACTTGTGTACATTGAGTAATGACAAGGAAATACAAAACAAATTCAACATAGAAGTACAGAACAGATTTGAAATATTGTCTGATCTAGAGATCCTATTCCAGGATGTGGATGATCAATGGGAAATGTTAAAGAATTCAATCAATGTGGCTGCAGAAATAACTATTCCAAAATTAAAGAAGGTGGGTCGTAAGAAATGGATGACTGAGGAAATTTTACACTTAATGGAAACAAGAAGACTCAACAAAAATAATCCTGCCAAATATGACGAAATTCACAGACAAGTCAGAGTATTATGTAGGAAGGCAAAAGAATCATGGCTTGAGGAAAAGTGCTTAGAAATTGAAAAACAACACAACAGTCAAAATACCAAATTAGTGCACAAAAGAATTCAGGAACTTACTAATAAAAGAACAAGTACATCAACAGGCTGTCTAAAAACTAAAGATGGCAAAATCATAATAGAAAAAGATCAGATTCTACATGTATGGACAGATTATGTGAAAGACCTGTATAATGATAACAGAGAGGAACAGTATGCTATTAGATTTAATAATGAAGGACCAGCAATTTTAAAGATGGAGGTTCAAAATGTTCTTAAGCATATGAAAGCTGGCAAGGCCCCCGGTGCAGATAACATCACAACAGAAATGATTAAAGCTTTAGAAGAATTTGGACTAGAGCAAGTCACCAGACTGCTGAACACATTATATGATACTGGAGATATACCTTCTGAATTATGTAATTCTGTATTTATTGCAATCCCAAAGAAATCAGGAACCTTGGAATGTGATCAACATAGAACAATTAGTATAATGAGTCACATCACAAAGATTTTGCTAAGAATTATCATGCAAAGAGTGAGGAAGAAAATACAACCTGAAATAGGGGAAGAACAATGTGGGTTTGTAGAAGGAAAGGGTACAGTAAATGCTGTGTATATGCTGCGAACAGTTATTGAACGTGCTTTAGAAGTAAACAAGGATATACATCTTTGCTTTATTGACTACACAAAGGCTTTTGATAGAGTTAGACATGTCAACATTGTGGATATGCTTGCAGATCTACAAATTGATGGGAAAGACATTAGACTTATAAAAAACATATATTGGAAACAACAAGCTGCCATAAGGATTGATAATGAAGTAGGACAATATCAACCTATTAAGAGAGGTGTTAGGCAGGGATGTGTAATGTCTCCAGATCTTTTTCCCTATACAGTGAAAATATTTTCAGAAATGTAGAAGACCTAAATGGAATCAGTATTGGAGGACGAAACATAAATAACATTAGATATGCAGATGATACAGTATTGATTGCAGACAATGCATAGGATCTGCAACAATTAGTAGACGCTGTTGTTGTATACAGTGAGCAGCTGGGGTTGGAATTAAATTGTAGGAAGACACAGGTTATGGTCGTCAATAGGAAGAACGAAGCACCACAATGTAATATACAAGTAAATGGGAATATTCTTCAACAAGTGAATCGGTTCAATTATCTCGGAACAGTCATAACATCTGATGGCAGATGCCTTGAAGAGATTAGAACAAGAATCGCCATTGCGAGAGTAGCCTTTAGCAAGATGAAAAACATTCTGACCAATAAAATGATGTCAATTGAAACGAGAAAAAGAGTGTTGAGGGGATACATAGAGCCTGTTCTTTTGTATGGATGTGAAACTTGGACAATGCAAAGAATACCATAGACAGATAGAGAAACCAATGACCAAGTACTACAAGAGACAAATGAAAATCGTAGATTGATTAGAGAAATTAGACGTAGACAGTCAAAATTTTTTGGACATGTTATGAGAAGAAATGGACTGGAGAACTTAGTGACAGCTGGCAAGATCGAAGGGAACAGACCAAGAGGAAGACCGAGAGGAAAATACCTGGATGGAGACAGGAACACTGAGCTGATCCACGACTCTGGTGATCGAGTGAAATGGCGAATCATGACCGCCCACGCTTTCCGGCATGTCACATGATATATATATATAATCTCTTCACCGTCTTCTCGGTCTAACTCGGGGTCTACCGTCATTTATTTCCTGAGTGTAAGCGAGTTTTGTTTCCCTATTATCTTCCATTCTTTCTATATGCCCCAGCCATTGTAGCCTCTTAGCTAACATGATACTTGTGATTAGCGGGGACTTAAACAGATCATAAATGTCTTTGTTACTTCTTCTTTTCCACTCTCCACTTTGTGTATCCCTAATGGGTCCAAAAAATGCGTCTTAAAACTTTGTTCTCAAATGTTTGTAACAAGGCTTCATCTCCTTTCGGTGTACTCCAGGTTTCAGAGCCATACAGCACAACTGGTTTGATCAGTGTTTTGTATATTGTGATTTTGGTGTTACGAGATAGCGCACTTGATTTTTAGTAGATGTTGTAGTACATAGTATATCTTATTTCTAGAATTGATTCTAGTTTGTATTTCTTCCCTTATGATGTTGGAGCAGTTGAAGATTGTACCCAGGTTATTTGCATGTTTCCGTTCTTTTAATGGTCATATTATCTATTTGTATGTGGCCAGAGTTTTTAGCCATTCCGTCTCTTGAAATTACCATATATTCTGTCTTATCTTGGTTGATAACCAGCCCCATCTGTTGGGCTTTTTCCTTTAAGTGAGTCAATATTTACAATGTCTTTTGTTCATTTTCCCCTATAATATCTGTATCATCTGCATAACCAAGCAGCTTGGATGTTCCTCCAATATCATATTCCTCCTTTACCTTCCTTTCAACTTTCTCTAGAGCCAGATTGAAGAGTAGCGGCGATAGTGCATCACCCTGTTTCAAGCCAGATGTTATTTGGAAAGGGTCTGATTTCCTGCCTTTATATGTTACTATATTATAAGTATCGTCCATGCATAGTCTGGTCATGTTGATTAACTTCCTTGGTATTCCAAATTCCTGCACAGCATTCCATAGACTATTCCTATGGACACTATCATAAGCCTTTTTAAAATCCACAAAAATGTTATGGAGATCTCTTTTATATTCCCAATTTTTCTCGGCTAATTGTCGTAAGATAAATATCTGATCCATTGTAATATTGTAATAATAATAATAATAATAATAATAATAATAATAATAATAATAATAATAATAATCTTCTCTCTCTTCTCTCTTCTTCAGCGTTCCGAGCCATTGACGTTCTTTGCTGCAGATATAATCCGTCTCCATTCGTCTCTCTGGTTGACCTTCTCTTGCCAGTCGTTGATTCCAGGTGCTTGTAGGTCTGTATATATATTATCTCTCCACCGTCTTCTTGGTCTACCTCGGGGTCTACGGTCATTTATTTCCTGAGTGTAAGCGAGTTTTGTTTCCCTATTATCTTCCATTCTTTCTATATGCCCCAGCCGTTGTAGTCTATTAGCCTTCATGATACCAGTAATTAGCGGGGACTTAAACAGATAATAATAATAATAATAATAATAATAATAATAATAATAATAATAATAATAATAAATATAATAATAATAATAAAGTACTGTCATTCTATAAAATCTGCAAATCGAACAGAAATGTCTCATAAACATCATCTCTCTCAAATGGACATATTTTCGACTTATAAGACCTCAACTTGGTTGTCTGAAAGAACAGTGGTGGACGGCATGGTCCACGTGAAAAAAGCCAGCGGTGAGTCTCTTCAGGATATGCTTGGACATGAGGATGTTAAAGGGACAAATACGCTTGGTAAGTTAATGGCTTGCAGAAGAAATATAGGAATACAAGTTCCAGCGTCTTTTTTGTACCTTGCGCATACCACTCATTAAATTTAATTCTAAATTATGCTGCCAAAATAATGTTTGAAACAGCTAATGTTTTTAACATAATCGAACATTTTTTTGGGAGGTGACGTCATGAGAAGAAATAAATTGGAGAATCTAGCGACAATTGGAAGCATTAATGGGAAAAGAACAATGGGAAGACAGAGATGCAAATACCTGGATGGCTTAGACACGTGCCATTGTCGAGAAAAGAACACAGAGATGATCCACGACTCTGGTGATCGTGTAAGATGGCGAAACATGACCACCCACGCTTATCGGCATGGTACATGATGATGATGATGATGATGATGATGATGATGATGATGATGATGATGATGATGAAAGGGAAAAAAATCTCTTCGTCGCGTGTGTAACTACTCTGGGGTCACTACTCCGTGTGCCTGACAGAAGTTAGGCCGTTTTGAAACTGCCTTCTCCACTCATACACTTGCTGGACTGAAAGGCATGCATAACCATACTGGACCTTCATTCGCCGATGAATTTCTATAGGCTTTACCACTTCACTGATTAAAATAAAACGGATAACAGAACGCTGAACCTCACAGGTGCATGTCAGAAGTGGGACGGCCATGTTTAAACTGTTCCTATGACGTCACTGTGTTCATCTTCACAGTGATATCACGTGTTTAATACTCTTGACATCCTCAACATTAATATTGACAGGTTACAAGACAATAGCATAGTTATTGTAATTTCTATCCAATTTTAAGGTTTCGATTTGAACCCCACTCGTAGCTTTGAGAATTATTCTATTACCAGCATCAATTGAAAGAAGTTTTGTTTTGATTTTGTTTATCAAAACTCAAACAAATGAAGACACATTTAAGAACGCCAATGCCTCTAGACAGGTTTAGTGGTCTAGGACTATTGGCTATCTCCACAACTTCCACGTTACTTCTCACTTGTCTGTTAATTGTCCATGACTCTCTTCCGTATATCAGGATTCTCTCAGTAGAGCTCTTAGAACTCTTTTCCTCAATTCGGTTGAAAAGATAAATTGCAGAAAATATTCTTCACCTTGTGAAATGCATAAAATTCAATCCATCCTTTCTCCAATAATCCTCTTCCTCTTTCAACACATGGTCCTCACATTTTTCCAGTAACTTTTATCAATATTTAATAGCGCGGACTGGATTAGTATCTTGACGTCAGACAATTTGAATATAGTATTGTCAGCTGCCACCTGTCCTTTAATTTTAGCCCACACAAGTTCTATAAGGTTAAAATGAGAATGGTACGGCTGAAGTCTCAAGGACCCATGACGATGCTCTTCTATCAACTTGTCAATTTGATATTTCTTGCTTTTTGGCGTCTGTTTTACAAGGGACAACAATTCTAGTTAGAAAAACGTTTCTGGAAATGGTATGATTTCCATTCGGAGCCATATCTTTATTGCTCCCTTTGTGCTCGATGCTGTAGGTATTTTGTCTTCTTGAGCAACAACATTGATATCATGCATTGTCCATAATTGGATACGACGGTCTATCTAGGGATGGAAGCACAGTATTCTCGTGCCAATCTCTAAATACATTACCATTCATCTTATTATGATAATCCCTATTGTCTGTGTGCTTTAATACGAACACGAGCCCAGCATTCTGTTGTAAGCCATTATGCGTATTACCAGCATGGGCCATGACCAAAAGCTGTCCTAAAATACTGGACACATATCGCTTTATCTGTCCATCCACTGATTGCCATTCCTTATCACTTGTGTGGTGCGCATTAATCCACATTTCATCCAAACACACTATGCCATAATTTCTATGCGCATTTCCCTTATTTCACTGAAGTATCTGCTTCTCATGGCTCCTAAATGCGGTTGCTCGCAAAGAATATTTCTACCGCCCTTGTACTTTCTAAAAGTGAAGATAATGTCCTTATAATTTTCCACAAAGTTGTTTTCGATAGCTCTATGTTATTGTTCTTTCTCAACCAAACCCTAAGTTTTCTTACAGCCACTGTTTCTTTGGCATCCAGCATTTATATAAGCCTTGATATAAAATCCAAAATTTTTATAATTTTAGGAGTCTCCGTGGCGAAGTATCCAAGCCTTTTGACTCGGGCTCCAAAGGTTGTGGGTTCGATTCCGGGCCGCATCCTTCGGTTCACGAGTTGAATTTTTCGGAGACTTCTGTGGATCGTCGCTAGAGCTGTGGAGTTCGTGCTTTGTGCGATGCTTTCTGCGCTGAGGAAAGAGACCGAGCCATATGGGATAGAACCCGGTGCAATGAAGTCGACCCCGTCGACTTTTAAGCGACTTTTTAAGGCATTTTTATAATAGCTCGCCTTATGACATCTTTGTCAAAGCTGTCTACAATCACCTTTCTACCTACCGTTTGGTTATTGCGCGGAGGTTTAATTCAAGATTCTTGCACCCATCGACGAAATTACCGTTTACTCAAACCCAATGCATGCACTGTTCTTTTTTATGGAATTTATAATAGTATAAAACAGTTTCCTGCGTTCAGCTTCTTGACAAAAATATGTGTACAACTTCATTGCGATGCTGTGGAGTGTATACACAATTTCGCATTCAATCCCATTGAAAAATATTCACACATTTCAATGTTAGCTATAAGTGGTAAGATGTAAAAAAAAAAAAAAAACATATTAATCAGGTTTCATGAAATAACCCACATTTTGAGACACCTCTGAACAGTCCCAGTTTAAACAACGCGGGGTTCTTGGCATAAGGCCAATCCCATGGAACACGTAAAATATTCAACATTGAACGCTGATTGTCTGGCTACGCTGTAATACATTTAAAATTATGAACTTCATCTCTGACCCGTAAATTATATACCGCATATAAACAAACTTTGAAATCTGCTGTAAAATCTTCAGAACAAAATATTTTTTATTGTGTGGACATAATGATAAGGTTATATGCTAAATCTCATCATTTTCCTTTAGTTGGTTACTGAGATATGGAATTTTATATTGGGGCAGACAAAAGTAAACACACTATAGCAGTGGCAATACACAGTTACATGAAACATAATCTTGACGGCCAAGCAGGACCGTGGTCTGACAGAATAAGTCCAAAACTTTGACATATTTCGAAATCTTCTCCCCATCTGAATCTGAGAATTTTGGACCTTTGTATTGCTTCTTTTCATCTGACATGTAGACAGTTAATGCTTCTCTGGCATGTATAAGACTCTGTAGAATAATAAACATACTGTTTCATCTTGTTGGTACATCGTGCTGTAGCTTACACAATGGTGACTCAGCACAAGTTTGCAACTCCGTTGTGTTTGCAGCACTATGCTTAAAATGTCTGACAATTTTTCGACATCCGGTTCATTTGTATAAGTGATGGGAGAAAAGTTTTCGATTAATCGTTAAAAAAAATTAATCGTCAAAAAAAATTAACGATTAATCGATTAATTAATCGTTAACTTCCGCAGCCATATATATATATATAGAGAGAGAGAGAGAGAGAGAGAGAGAGAGAGAGAGAGAGAGAGATACAGACAGACAGACAGACAGACAGACAGACAGACAGACAGACAGACAGACAGAGGACTGTGGCGAGACATGATCACCATCGCTAATAATCATATGCACTAAGTATAAATATGCAACAAGTGTCCAAGACAGAACAAAATTTGGAATTAAAATTATATCTAAGTGAAACTGTAATCATACTGTAATGCATAACATAAATATAGCCAACAACAGTTCAAAAGAAAGCACATCCCCCACAAAGATGTCTCTCGGTTAGAAAGCAATTTTCCTCTCAATCCTAAGGAGGGTCAGAAGGTGCAGCTAAAGTGTCCCACAATGCCAACATCATGGCGGCACTGATAGAACCCAAAGACCGCCGAGTGCCACAAGTGAAAACGGAGTATTAACAACAGTACTTTGACATTTGCTCAAGTCGACACAGGAAGGGTTGGAATTATCCACAGCGATCGCGCCGTCTTGGGCCGCCCACAGAAAACAGACAGGCAGGGGTTCCCCTCAGGAAATGATGAGAACATGCGGGAGGTTAGCCCGATGGTTGACATGCTAGATCAGTGTTAAGAAAATATAGCCGGCGCGGCGGCAAGGACTGACATATTGACCATATGAAGAGAAAGGGAACAAAGATCGGTAATTAGGTTAGTTTACATGAAGAAGTGGGAGCCTCGCAGGCGTAGTTGCTAGACGCTCGCCTGCTGGCTCGGTGGTTATAGGTTCGAATCCGCATGTAGGCAGATATATAAAATTCAACCTGGGCTCACATGTCGACCTTTCCTTAAATCATCATCATCATCATGTGCCCTGTTGGCAAGGTCATGTTTCGCCATCTCACACGATCACCGGATTCGTGGATCAGCTCTAAGTTCTTATCCCGACCAGGCCGAACCATCCAGGCATTTAACTTCTCTGCCTTTCCCTTGTACTTTTCCCCGAATCTTGCCATTTGTCGCCTAGTTCTCCAGTTTATCTCTTCTCATAAAAAAATGAAATACCCGAAAATAAAATATTATACTTTAGTTGAAATAATTAAAGCACACAGCCACAGGTGCATTTCAATTGTTCCAGCTTCAGTATTATTAATTTATTCACTTCATATGATACGTAACTCTCCAGTATGCCCCTGACGAGATGCAATAAAATATGTCAGGCCATAAATAATGCAACATATTGTTTGTGCCTTCCGTGTTTTAATTCACCATGGGAATACATTGTTTTGAATATCTGCTGTCCTTCCAAACTCCATCACAATAAACACATTTATCGGAAAATTGTGCTCAGTTTTCATGTCAAGATGTACTTCCACCCAGGGTTGTTCTTCTTTTCCACCTAAAAATAAAACTTATTTATCTAAGTGCTTCATTGAATTAGGTGTTTTTAGTTTAATGTCGCACATCCCTTACAGGACGTTGCAGTCAACACCAGAATTTTTCAGCTACTATTGATGTACTAGGCAAGTTTTACGTTCAGTAGTTTGCAGTGTTTCTGAACGACCGGCTCACATACCTGCCGATTATCGCAGCTGCTGTTTTTCCCACGTGGATATACGGGATTACGAACAATGTCGTTAACCTCTTGGCCAGGGAGAGTGGCTGAATTAGGTACTGACTGTGATATAGTTAGAGACATCATGACAAACAAAATGCCACATAAACTATCATAGTGTTGTAGTGCATCACGTCCAACCCACCAAACACACACACACACATGCGCGCACTCACGTACACATATATAATTATGGGCACGTACACGCGCACAGACACGTGCGTGCAGACAGACAGACAGACAGACAGACAGACAGACAGACAGACAGACAGACATGTACCAAGTATATTTACTTTTATGGGAGCCGTTTTGGCGTAGTGGATAGTTAACTGCCTGCTCTACTGGTGGTCAAGGGTTCGATTCCGCATCGAGGTGGATCTGTGAGACTGGCCTGAGCTTTAGGGTTGACCGGTTCACATTATGGTATCAAGAAATATCTTGGGAAGACAAAGTCACCAAGAGCGATGTTGTCTCTCATCACTGGAGTGCCTATTGGTCTATCAAACATAGAGTCTAGCACCAAGAGCGATGTTGTCTCTCATCACTGGAGTGCCTATAGATCTATCAAACATAGAGTCTAGCACCAAGGGCGATGTTGTCTCTCATCACTCGAGTGCCTATAGATCTATCAAACATAGAGTCTAGCACCAAGAGCGATGTTGTCTCTCATCACTGGAGTGCCTGTTGGTCTATCAAACATAAAGTCTAGCACTAAGAGTGATGTTGTCTCTCATTACTGGAGTGCCTGTTGGTCTATCAAACATAGTCTAGCACCATATGTTCAATACGTCTGAGACGTGAAAAAAGGTACTTAATTTTACTGACTTTCTTAACAGAGGCTACCAGTGTTACCGATCTGACCGAAAGGACAGGCGAAAGGGTGGGATACTGACCCTTGTCAAAAATAACATCCCTGCTTCCCAAATTGAAGTGTACATGAAAGGGGCTGAGTATCAGGCAATTAAACTTAAGACAGACAATACAGACCTTCACCTGATCAATTAATACCTTCCAAATGACCGCCCACAGGCACTGGATACACTACCATTACAAGGAAAAACGATTGTGTGTGGCGATTTTAACAGCCACTCGCAGAGCTGGGGCTATGATCACATGGACCAGAGAGGAGAGAGACTGGAAGACTGGCAAGATGAGAATAGATTCATCTTGATTAACAAGCCGTCTGACCCACATACTTTCTACTCGAGATCATGGCACACTACAACTACACCTGACCTGGCTTTTCATTCACCAGACCTGGAGTGGAACATTAAAAGAATTGTTGGGAAACAGCTAGGTGGCAGTGACCATCGACCAGTCTTTCTAACTGTAGAAAATGAGCTTGTCAGTGAAAGCAGCACTCTCTCGAGGTGGAACTACAAGAAAGCAGACTGGGCAATGTACAAGCTTCGCACCAGCATACTGGTTAGAAACCTGAACACTGAGCGGGACATAAATAAAGTAGTTGAAGAGTTTGGGAAATGCATAATACAGGCAGCAAGAGAAACAGTACCAAGACGAGCCCGTAAACATTATAAACCCTACTGGAGTAGTGAACTGGAACAGTTGCATAATGACGTGGAAGTGTTTAGAAGGCAAGCGAAAGCCAACCCCTGCCAAGAGCACCACCGTAAATACGCAAAAGCCAAATTTCAAAGGTCCCAGCTGCAGGCTAGACGGAAAAGCTGGTAGGAGAAAACGGAGTCTCTGAACTTTGAAAGAGACACAAGCAAGTTGTGGAAGCTAATAAAACAGCTTAACGATGAGGGTTCAGGGAGAAACTCAAAAATTGCGCTACATAAAGATGGAAACATCTTAACAAGAAAGCAAGCAACTGACCATTTTGCGAACTTATTCGCACAGGATAACAATATCGAAATTAGTCCAGAGAAACAACAAGAGATTCGAGAGAAATGGCGACATACAGGACAGAAGGAAATAGTACATAAGGTTATGGAGGCACCTATCACAGTCAGTGAACTGGAGCTAGCAATATCAAAACTGAAAATGAGAAGTCACCAGGAGCTGATGGTATCTCCAATGAAATGATCAGAAACCTAGGAACAGAGGCCAAAACAAAGCTGTTGTAGATCTTCAATAACACCTGGAACTTAGGCAGTGTTCCACAAGCCTAGAGAGAAGCAATCATGATACCCCTCCTAAAATCTGGGAAAGATAGTTCCATTGCCTCAAGCTACAGACCAATTAGCCTCACCAGCTGTCTCTGCAAAACACTGGGGTGCATCATCAATCATAGACTACAGTGGTACATTGAAAGTAAAAACATCCTTATGCCACAACAGGCTGGCTTTAGGCAGTGCTACTCTACGGAAGATCAGACAACCTATCTCTCTCAAGAAGTTGAGGATGCATTCCAAGAGAAGAAGCTGGTACTTGCGGCATGGATAGATCTGAAGAAAGCCTTTGACAAAGTCTGAAAAGAAGGTCTTATGAAGAAACTGAGAAACTGTAAAGTCAGTGGAAGAATGTACAGATGGGTGATAGCATATTTGCACAACAGAAGAGCCCGAGTACAGATAGACAGTCTCAAGAGCAAGAAAGTACTACTGCGTCACGGTGTTCCGCATAGTGGAGTCTTGTCCCCCACACTTTTTCTAATCTTCATCAATGATCTTGTTGCTAATCTACCCGATGGAATTAAAGCGGCAATGTACGCTGATGACCTGGTTTTGTGGAGCACAAATGAACATGCATCAGTGGCCACAATATTGCTACAGAGAACTGTAGATACATTTGTTGCATGGGCGGATAGATGGTGTGTCAGCATAAACATTGTCAAGTGCAGCACCACTTTATTTACCCTCTCTCCGAAACAAAAGGCAGCGATCTTCCAGATAAATGGAACACCCCTAAGAGAAGATACAGAACCACACATTCCTTGGTGTAACATTTGATGACAGGCTGACATGGAGAAATCACATCAAAAAAGCTGTAGCAAAATCCAGAAGGAAAATAGCCATCCTGAGAAAGCTAAGTGGGACCACATGGGGAGAGAGTGGGAGAATACGTAGCAAAGTTTATCAACAGAGCATACGAACACACCTGGAATACGGGTCGACTGCGTGGTGTTCAGCATCAAAATCCACATTACAAGAGCTGGACAAGGTGCAAAGTCAAGCTCTTAGAGTCATCACAGGGGGATGAGATCAACCCCTATAGTAGCAATGGAGAAAATGGGGAGGACACAAGCACTGAAAGAACGCAGAGATACAAAAACACTAATACAAGCAGACAAGTTCCTCAGCTTGCCAGGCCACCCTATGAAGAACCGATTTGAAAACTTAGCTATGGGGCGGTTGAAAAGAAGTAGTTTTATCCACCAGGCCAAACGACTCTGCAGAGAAAACCACCGATCTTCCCACAGTTGGTATTCCACTGACAACTATTCCAGAGCGACCTCCATGGAAAGATGAACATAGACTATCGCTACAAATCCAGACAAAAGTGAGAGGAATATTTGACAAGGAAGAACAGAACAGTGTACAGCGCAGAACAGCCACTCTCAGCTTCCTTGATGACGAATATCCACATGATCTCTGGATCCGAGTCTACACAGATGGGTCAGCGCAAAATGCTGTTCGAAATGGAGGAGCGGGAGTGTACATAGAATACCCAAATAATACTAGGGATACGGCCAGAGTTCCAACAGGAAAGTACTGCCATAACTATGATGCTGAAATTGAGGCAATCAAGATAGCAATAGAGACATTACAGAATACCAGCCATGGTAGACAACCTGTGGTGATATTGACAGATGCAAAATCAGTAATAGAGGCACTTCTGTCTGGAAAATTACCAGTTCTATGACACTACTTTCTGAACTTAGCAGTCAGCATAAGGTCACCATACAGTGGATACCATACCACTTTGGAGTACCCGGAAACGACAGAGCTGATCGATTGGCTAAGGAAGGAGCAAAAGAAGAACAGCCTGATGTGCCCTTTTTTTTTGTTGCGTATCCCTTACGGGACGTTGCAGTCAACACCAGCATTTTCAGCTGCTGTTGATGTACTAGGCAAGTGTTACGTTCAGTAGTTTGCCATTGCTTTCTGAACGACCGGTCTCTATACCTTTTTCGAAAATATGAGCACCGCCGTGTTTCGAACCCGGGTATACGGGCTCACAAACCGCGTTCGCAAGCCCTTCAGCCACAGAGACCGGCATGTGCCCTTTACATTCCACCAAAATAAAGGAATGATCAAATCAGTCAGAAGGCCACAAAACCCTACTTAAGAAGACTACCACTTTATGGACAGACCAGAACAGGTCATTATTCTGCGCCTCAGAACAGGACACAATAGATTAATCAACCACATGCATACAAAATTCAAGATTGGTGAAACAGCCATGTGCACATGTGGTTTGGCGTCGCAGACAGCAGAGCACATACTCCAGGATTGCCCAAACTGCAACATATCCAGGCGAACCTTCTGGCCTAGAGAGACAACAATGGAAGATAAACTTTATGGACGGCTGAGTGTACTAAAAAATACTGTTAAATTCACACAAGAGACAACATTGCAGTTATAGACATATTTCAAGCGAACGAAAGAAGAAGAGAGAACTGTGGCCAAGGTGTTACGAATGCAATTCGTAATTCCGCAAAGCGCGTTCGAAACACAGCTGCCAGCGACTTGGAAGCAGACCGCCTAGTATTGGTGTCCATACAATGGTATGAGTGCCGGTCGTTCAGAAGTCAATGGCAAACTACTAAACGTAAACTTGCCCAGGAATAACAAGCAGCCAAAAATGCTGGAGTTGACTGCTACGTCCTATACAAGATATGCAACTTAAGTGCAGAAGGTGCAGAAGGAAAATGTATCGCCAAATTTGACATCCCATTTGGATAGCAGGACGATATAACGCCACACTTGGATCATCGTGTAATTCATTTTATTTTATGGTTTCTACCGCAATTTCAATGCTCAGTAAACATAAATTTACATTATAATTATAGTTCTTTTGATTGTGTACCAAACTCTACTTCTTGCTTGACACCGAATCAGTTAATTACTGGTATGTCAGGAGATGCCTCTCACACCGACTCAAACATTCCTAAGTCACAGTCTCATCAATGACGGTACAATAAGAATCTCTTGTTTGAAACATGTCTGTAGGACATGAAATTAATATCTGTAGACATTCACTAGTTTCTCTTGACACGCCTCCTGTGTCTGTCTCCGTTTATCTATTTCTATTGCTGTCTGTCTGTCTGTCTGTCTGTCTGTCTGTCTGTCTGTCTGTCTGTCTGTCTGTCTGTCTGTCTGTCTGTCTGTCTCCCCCTCTCTCTCCATCCCCCTCTCTCTGTATGTGTTTCTCTCTTTCTATTTTTGTGTGCTTCTCTCTCTCTCTCTCTCTCTCTCTCTCTCTCTCTCTCTCTCTCTCTCTCTCTCTCTCTCTCTCTCTCTGTGTGTTTCTCTCTTTCAGTTCGTGTGTGCTTCCTTTTGCCTATCCTTACAAATGACTTTCCTTTCATCTATATCTCTCTGTATCTATTTGCCTATCTATCTCTCCACCTGCCTGTCACTTTTCCTGTCTTCATTTTACCTGTCTGTTCTCCCTCTTTCCACAATTCTATCACTCCACGCCTCTCATTACCTTTTTCCAGGTATCTCAATCTCCACCCCTCTCTTTCCCTCCCTCTCTCCTCATTCAAAGTGCTAGATTACTTTCCTGACAAACGAGAGAACTTGTTTCAAACAGCCACATCAAGCTCCAGATATCTCTGTTCTTCCTTGGAGACCACATCCATGAACATGACATTTACTGCAGCCCCGCACATTTAACGCCAAAATGGACACCGAATTTCAGTCCGTCTGCACGAGAACGCAGCATTCAACTCTCCTCAGAAACTCTGCTTAAAAACTCGGGCTGGCAGTTTCATCCGAAATTAATTGTAGGGTGTGGTAGAAGCTGTACTGCACATGTCGGATTGAAAGCTGCGAACTTGCCACGCCAGCACCCTACCATCTGATAAACAATTCCGCATAAACAGCCGAGAGCTGAAAAACAATTTTGTGTTGGTGATGGCCGTTGGCGGTATGTCACATGTTGTACTGGAATTGTACGAATGGGGTTGAATACGCCACAAGTCCTATGTTCATCATAGATCCTTGGGTGGTTACGGCTGCAGTTTTCTTTTTGCCAGGGAATTGTACTGAAAGTATTTCTGTCTCATATTTGTATTATCCCCAGTAATAGCCACGATGGGAGTGCTGTAACCGCGCACAGAACAGATGTAGGTGTTGTTGGAGAGATGTTGTAGTTATTACTGATTGAGCAGTGGTGGTGGGGTATATTAGCTGCTTGGGTGGCTAGGTTTTGGGTCAATAGCAGGGAAATGTGCAGCGTGTGTGTGTGTGTGTGTGTGTGTGTCTATTGGCAACAGCAGCGTCAAACAGCTGT
Organism: Cepaea nemoralis; assembly: GCA_014155875.1. Taxonomy (NCBI): domain Eukaryota; kingdom Metazoa; phylum Mollusca; class Gastropoda; order Stylommatophora; family Helicidae; genus Cepaea; species Cepaea nemoralis. The sequence continues at coordinate 34,289 of JACEFZ010013844.1, forward strand.
AGTAGAGGTGGTGTTTTAGCAGCTGCTGTGAATAACGAGGTAGTCACTACTCGTGATTCTATAGCAGCAGCAGCAGCAGCGGTAGCAGACGTACTACTTGTAGTCATAGTAGTAATAGTAGTAGTAATAGAAGTAGTGATGGTGGTAGTAGTAGTAGTAGTAGTAGTAGTAGTAGTAGTAGTAGTAGTAGTAGTAGTAGTAGTAGTACTATTTTGGTAGAATTGGTGATATATTAGAATTATTAACGGTAGCTAATGTGATTATGCAGTCATCTGGCTTGGCTGCAGCAATAGCAGCATCAGATACAGTTGTAGTAGTAGCAGCAGCAGCGGCAACAACATTAGTAGTAGTAGCAGTAGGAGTAGTAGTAGTAATAGCAGCAGCAGTAGTAGTAGTAGTAGTAGTAGTAGTAGCAGCAGCAGCAGCAGTAGTAGTAGTAGTAGTAGTAGTAGTAGTAGTAGTAGTAGTAGTAGTAGTAGTAGTAGTAGTAGTAGTAGTAGTAGTAGTAGTAGAGGCGGCGGTGGTGACAGAAGTAGCTGCAGTAGCTAAAGAAGAAGAAGAAGAAGAAGAAGAAGAAGAAGAAGAAGAAGAAGAAGAAGAAGAAGAAGGTGGAGGAGGAGGAGAAGGGGAGGAGGAGACGAAAGAAAGAAAGAAAGAAAGAAAGAAAGAAAGAAAGAAAGAAAGAAAGAAAGAAAGAAAGAATTCAACAGTGGCAGCCGTCACAGAGAAACCCTCGAATTGGCTTGAGAACTAAAGTCTATTCAGTGATGAAGATAAAGTAACGACGCACTAAACACAAGGTGCTCTGGGCATGAGGCCAAGTGATAACAATATGTGATAATGTGATGGAAGAAACGAAGCGAGCACACACAAAAAAGGAAGGGGGATCTGTTCCTAATTATAATAAATAAATAATATTTCCGTTATTAAGACAATGAAAAATGAAGAAAATAAAATATGTTGAACACGTAAATATACATAAAGTCTAGAAAAGATAATTATTTGGTAAGTTCACCACTAAGGGTGAGAGGAATAAGTCCAGAGCGAAGACGAATTCAAGATATGATAGAAAATTTACACACGACAGGCACCGGAGTCTCATAATAGAAAGAACTTTCGAGACTTATGTGGGAGAAATCCTGCACACGACAGGCACCGGAGTCTCCATGGCCAAGTGGTCAAGCAGTCTGCCTCGCGCTCCGAAGGTTGTAGGTTCGATTCCTGGCTACGTCTTTCGGTTCGCGTGTGCATTTTTTCTCGGAGATTCCTGGCGGTCGTCGCTGGAGCTGCGGAGTTTGTGCTTTGTGTGATGATCTAGACAGGCCGCCCTGCGAAAAGAGGCAGAGCTATATGGAATAAAACCCAGTGCAATGAAGTCGAGCCTCTCGACTTTTAAGACTTGTTAAGACAAGACCGCCACAGAGGAAGGTCATCTGGCTCATAATGGAAAGATCTTTCGAGATGTATGGGGGTGAAATCCTGCACATGGCAGGCCACAGGTTGCTGATGATCAGGAGCAGCAGTGAAAGAAAATATAACTATGCTACTGCCATATTACAAGGAGATGCTATGTATGTTATTGCGAGGATGTTTTCTATGTTCTTGCACTTGGTGAACCAGTTGCGCTGAGTCATGTTTAACTGTGTTACTGCCACATTCAAAGGAGGTGCTATGTATTTTGTGGCGAGGACGTGTTCTATGTTCTTGCACTGGGTGAACCAGTTATGTTGAGTCATGTTTAACTGCCATTAACTGGCATGCGGATCTGTACGATCGACCGACGTGTAACAGGTGGAGCGCTGAGGTCAAATGTGGTTGTCTTCTTCTTCTTCTGCTGCGTTCATCCGGAAACTTTTTTTGGACGTGATTGCGTTGTGCCTGCAGAGCTGCGTTCTTGCGCCATTAGGCCGACACATCCGACTTCTACGGGCATTTGTTGACCGGGTTAACCTTCCCGGGGATTTCGTAGGACATGGTTGCGGCCTTGTGGGAGCACGTGTACACCTCGGAGGAGCAAATGGATCACCATGGTCTGGCAAGAATGCGACAGCGTGGAGTGACGAGGGGATCTGGCCGATGCTCGACGCTTAGAGGAAAGGCGAGACGAACATATAATCAGATTGCTACTGGTACTATTGGGATTGGAACTCTTCGTTGGCTTCTGAGGATGGGGACGGAGCTCTTATTGGAATGCCCCTAATGCTGTTATGTCGGTTCCTAAATCAATCAATCAATCAATCAATCAATCAATCAATCAATCAATCAATCGTAGGACGTTTGTCTCTCACTGTTTTGGTGTCCTCCAACCCCTCCCCCCATTCCAGCTGGCCCATTTAGAACAGCCGAAGACATCCCGGTCAGCCCTCAAGGGAAGGCAGGGGCAGACCATGGGCACTCCCCGCAATCCAAGGAGGCTTCCATAATTGCAGAGCCGACACATAGCGCTCTGGTGCTGGGCTCACCCAAGGAATCGTCACACCCTGCACATGGCTGCTTAGCCTCACTTCCATATATTGGGCCTTCCGTTCACCACAGACTGTTCCTCCGGAAACCAGAAGAATGCAGTCTGCAGATGACATCCACTCAGTGAGCTTTCGATTCGGACATTCCACGTAATGGATTTGCTATCCAATCAACATTTCATTTCGTGCAACTCGGACACTTTTGCTACCGACGTACCCGTGGAATGAATTGTGACAATCTAAGTACTTCTTCATGCACCTTTAGATGTCACCCTGAATGTAGTTAAAGTAAGCTGCGGTCAACTTGAGCTTGTTGATATCTCCATAGAGCTTGTCTTCAAATGAAGCAGGTGTGGGTCGAAATATCTTTCTCTGTTCTGCATATATTTGGCACTCCTGCAGCAAATGTTTAGCTGTCATTTTACCAGATCCACAATTACTTTCATCAATGTCACTTATCTTTAGCTAATTGAACAAGTGTATTTCAGCCTTATATGTCCTGTGCGGAGTCTGAAGGTTTCTAGTTGTTCTCTTCTGTCGAGTTTGTAATATGCATCATCTTTCTAGAGGCCTGGATGCTCTGATTCCCATTTGGTTCTGTAAGTGCTTTTTATAAACCTCTTTGCCTCATTATAGGTAATGTCTATTTCAAACTGAGGTAGTCGTCCGTCCTCTTTTACCAGTCTGTTTGCCTCTTCATGTCCAGGTATACTGCAATGTGATGGGATCTACTGTATTACAACTCTTTTGGATTTCTGGCATAGACCATGGAGTGCTGCTCTTAGGTCAGCTAGTTCTGTGCTGTTTTTGCTCTTCAGTATTGAGACAGCTGACTTTGCATCTGTGAAGATAGCTATTTGCTTCTCTTTATGTTTTTTCCTCCATCAAGAGCATAGAGCATTTCTGCTGCAGTTTTCAAAGCCTCTACCTCCGCTTTGAAGTTACTTGAAACTTTTCCAGTTGCCACTGACTGTGCTTCCCCCCCCCCCCCCCCCATTCCATTTGTTAAATTTAGGAGAATTCCCCCTCCTCCATTTTCTATTGAAGTTTTGGCTGATCCATCTGTATATGCATGGGTCCAATTGCTACTTGGGTAATGTTCTGTTATGTAATTTAGGGCTATTTTTCTTCTTTTTGTTTCATTCTGAGTGTTCTTTTTCTCAATACCAGGAATGTTTTCTATCATCTCTGTTAGGTGATGCTGTCTCCAAGCTGGGAACGTGTGTTCATTGTAAATTGGTTTGACTGATGATATGATAAGAATAGGATCTGCCCTAATCTTTCGTTTTGCGGTTTCTACAAAGTTGCCACGCTTCAGTCTTCCCTTTCCAAAACCATTAAACCTTTTATACATGGGTGGTCTGTCAATCTTCTAAAATTTTCTGCTTGTTATTGGGCTCTACTATCTCTTCTATCCTTCATTGGTTGTAAACAAGTGATCTTTTCTAGTTCGTTAATAGGCGTTGTCTTCAGGCTACCAGTTATGATCCGCATTCCTTGGTTTTGGACTCTACTTATTTTGTTAAAGTTTGACTTAGCAGCTGCTGCTGCCCATGCTGCGATGTCATATTCCAGTACTGGCCTCACCCGTCCAGTATATAACTTTTTGAGAACTTTTTCATCTGCTCCCCACGTTGTACCAGCAAGCTTTTTCATGACTGCCATTCTTTGCCTTGCTCTTGTTCGATTTTTCTCAACCTGTGTCTTCCGTGTCAGGCGATGATCAAAAGTGACTCCTAGATAGTTTGGATTTTCTTCATGGCCCAATATTTTTCCATTCAATACCAGTTTAGGGTGCTGAGTTTTATTTGAGAGGGAGAACACTGCATCTTGTTTTCTCCTCATTTATCTTCATTAGCCATTATTTTGGCCAGTCCTCTAGCTCCAATAAGCCTTGCTGTATTCTGCTGTTAGCTGTACTAACATATTCTTCAAATGTCCATATGGCTAGGTCATCTGCAAAGGAGGATGTGTGTACGCTGGCTGGAAAATTTTCCCTGATGTCATTTATATATGCTAGGAATAATGCTAGTGAAAGAACTCCTCCTTGGGGGACACCTTGCTCCAACAGCATCTTTTTGCTTGCTTGTACTTGTACTTTTGTCCTGGCAGTTCTATTCTCAAGGTAGTGGCTGATCCATCTGTACATTTTCTCACAAAAATGCATGTTTTGCAGTTTTACTTTCAATCCTTTCATCCATACTTTATCAAATGCTTTTCTAAATCTATCCAGTCTTCCAGTGTGTGCTTTTTCTCTTGAAAGGCATCGGGCATTTCCTGAGTTATATAGGTTATTTGATCTTCAGTGGATCTGTACTTTCTGAATCATGCTTGATGTGGTGTTAACCATTGATTTTCTTCCAGTTGCCACGTTAGCCTGCCATTGATAATGCGTTCCATTAATTTTCCTACACAGCTAAGTAGGTCGATAGCTATTTGGTTCTTCCAAGGCTTTTCCTTTTTTTTGGGGACAAGTATCAGTCAAGAGACGGAATGGCTAAAAACTCTGGCCACATACAAATAGATAATATGACCATTAAAAGAACGGAAACATTCAAATACCTGGGTACAATCTTCAACTGCTCCAACATCATAAGGGAAGAAATACAAACTAGAATCAACTCTGGAAATAAGATATACTATGCACTACAACATCTACTAAAATCAAAGGCGCTATCTCGTAACACCAAAATCACAATATACAAAACACTGATCAGACCAGTTGTGCTGTATGGCTCTGAAACCTGGAGTACAACGAAAGGAGACGAAGCCTTGTTACAAACCTTTGAGAACAAAACTTTAAGACGCATATTTGGACCCATTAGGGATACACAAAGTGGAGAGTGGAAAAGAAGAAGTAACAAAGACATTTAAGTCCCCGCTAATCACTGGTATCATGAAGGCTAATAGACTACAATGGCTGGGGCATATAGAAAGAATGGAAGATAATAGGGAAACAAATCTCGCTTACACTCAGGAAATAAATGACCGTAGACCCCGAGGTAGACCAAGAAGACGGTGGAGAGATAATACATGTACAGACCTACAAGCACTTGGAATCAACGACTGGCAAGAGAAGGTCCACCAGAGAGACGAATGGAGACGGATTGTATTTGCAGCAAAGAACCTCAATGGCTCGGAAAGCTGAAGAATATATATATATATATATATATATATATATATAATATATATATATATATATATATATATATATATATATATATATATATATATATATATATATATATATATATATATGTATAGCATCAGTTTTTCCAATAAAAAACATATTGGAAACAACAAGCTACCACAAGGATTGATTATGAAGTGGGACAATATCAACCTATTAAGAGAGGTGTTAGGCAGGGATGTGTAATGTCTCCAGATCTTTTTTCCCTATACAGTGAAAATATTTTCAGGAATGTAGAAGATATAAATGGAATCAGCATTGGAGGACGAAACATCAATAACATTAGATATGCAGATGATGCTGTATTGATTGCAGACAATGCAGAAAATCTACAACAATTAGTAGACGCAGTTGTTGTACACAGTGAGCAGCTGGGGTTGGAATTTAATTGTAAGAAGACACAGGTTATGGTCGTCACTAGGAAGAACGAAGTACCACAATGTAATATACAAGTAAATGTGAATATTCTTCAACAAGTGAATAGGTACAATTATCTCGGAACAGTCATAACATCTGATGAGAGATGCCTTGAAGAGATTAGAACAAGAATCGCCATGGCGAAAGTAGCCTTTAGCAAGATGAAAAACATTCTGACCAATAAAAAGATGTCAATTTAAACGAGAAAAAGAGTGTTGAGGGGATACATAGAGCCTGTTCTTTTGTATGGATGTGAAACTTGGACAATGTGCAGTCAAGCTGAAAAACATCTGATGGCTGCAGAAATGTGGTTTCTGAGGAAAATGCAAAGAATACCATGGACAGACAGAAAAACCAATGACCAAGTACTACAGGAGACAAATGAAAATCGTAAACTGATTAGAGAAATTAGACGTAGACAGTCAAAATTTTTTGGACATGTTATGAGAAGAAATGGATTGGAGAACTTAGTGACAACTGGCAAGATCGAAGGGAACAGACCAAGGGGAAGACCGAGAGGAAAATACCTGGATGGCTTGGCCACATGGCATGGACGAGACAGGAACACTGAGCTGATCCACGACGCTGGTGATCGAGTGAAATGGCGAGTCATGACCGCCCACGCATTCCGGCATGGCACATGATTGATTGAGTATCAGTATAGCTTTCTTCATGCCTGTGGGACTATTTTCTCTTCCATCTGTAATTTAGGACTGCTAGTAGTTTTTTCTTTTTTTCTTTTTTTCTTTTTGGCTTTAGTGTCTAGTCCTATTAGCATTTCATTTGTGATTCTATCCTTTCCAGGTGATTTCTTCTTTTTTAGGGTATTCATTGACTGTTCCTTTTCTTCTATTTTTAGATTCACCATTATATATTCTGCTGCTGTCTCTGAATTACTATGATGTGTCTGTTCATCTTTGATTGCTTTCTTCTGTTCGGTTGTAATATCAATGTGGTTTGCACTAGCATAGTATTCCATTAATGCATTTGCAGCTTTTTTCCCCCTGTAAGCAAGTCATTTCCTTGGTTAATTTTTATTTGTTTGTTTCTGTGTCCTTCATTATTCATGGCTTTCACTAGTCTCCATAGTTTGTTTCCATCCCTGTCAAAGTTCAGGTTAACTGTTTTTTTTCCCTCCAGCAATCTCTTGTTGTTTGATTTACTGTTCTCTTATATTTTGCTGCGATGACTTAGAGAGAGAGAGAGAGAGAGAGAGAGAGAGAGAGAGAGAGAGAGAGAGAGAGAGAGAGAGAGAGAGAGAGAGAGAGATGTTCGCTTCAGTTGCTTGTTCTCTATCTGCTGTCTTCCTGGCATCTTCAACTTTGTCCTCCAAAACGTGTAGTTCTTCAGTTCAGCATGGTTTGTAATTTTTCCTCACTCCTCTTGGGATGGACTCAGTGGCCGCCTGTATTATTGCTTTGTCTAGACCTTTAACCATTTGTTTCACGTTGCCATGTCGTGTATTTATGTTTTCACAATATTTTTCTATTAGTATGACAAATCTGTCCCAATCAGCTCGTTTGTAATTCCAGCGAGGCAAAGGATTTTGCTCTTGACGAATATATTCCATATTCATTACAAGCTTGATTGGTCTGTGGTCATTACCAGCTAATTGGTCAAGCACATGGTGATAAATTTTGTGGAAGATGTCTCATGTGCAGAAAGCTAAGTCTCGATTAGAAGTGGTAAATCATCTTCTAGAGTAGACGCTCGGTGTGTCGTCCATTTGGTTGAGTAGATGGAGATTTGAGTCTATTTCCCAGTCCTCCGCTTCATCTCCTCAGTTGTCAGTATCTGGGTATCCCCATCTTTCTGAAGGGCTATTAAAGTCTCCGACAATAATGCAGTTTGTGCCAGTTATTTTCATGTTTGAAAGTGTAAGGTCCCTATCTGCTGGGCTATACAAATTATAAATACTTATTTTCACGTCCTGTATCATTATATCAACACCTATTATTTCCGTTTGGTTGTCAGAGATCACATAAACTCCGCTGCAAGGTGTTGTATTTCGTGTAAGTATTAGAACTCCTCCTTTGTGTCCTTCGCGGTCGTAACGTGTGGCCTGATATCCTCTGACTGAGAATCTGCGATTGGCGATGAGTTGTGTCTCTTGAATGCATGCCACATCGATTCTATTTTTATGATGTGGTTGTTGTATTTGGGACTCTGCGATAATTCATATTTTCACCCATCACAGTCTTTCTAGAGAAAAATGCTCATGCAAGGTCAAAACGGAGCGCCATAGCACGGAAGTTTCTAGAAACATTTTGACACGACGTAAGTTCGCGGATGCATTGAAACGTTTGGATGACCTATGATATCATTGGCGTTACCCTAGCTGAACGAAGGTACTGAGAAATGTTAAGAATTCATTCTTGGCCCAGTGCTGGAGAGAGACACACATTAGAATTTCTCCTATACATTTTCGTACTAACTTATATGCCTGTGCTCTCTGTGATCTAAGGTGAGTTCATCATTTCAATATTCTTTTGACAATACTGATGAGAATGGTGTAAGGCAGGTATCGTGCGATTATATATGTATACGCGAACCGCTGTGACAATGTTGTGTCACTGTGAAAATATAAACTGATTTCTTCGCTCGCTGAAAATCGACTTGTGCAGAATGACAATGCTATGTCAACTTATGATTTTCCATGTTAAAAATCTTATCTCCTGCGAATGCAATTTCTAAATGCTATAGGAGAGCTAGTTTGCTATAAATTTACATCATTAAACTTTATTCATTGTGGAATTATAGAAATTCGCTATATGTATTTATCATTGGCTGTGAGAAACATATTCTCGATAAATGTACTTCATAAGAAGTCTCCTTCGTGATGTAGAGACTGCTCTTATAAATTGTTATCTTGAACTCAAGTGCTGTCCGTACCTGCAAAGACACAGAGACGTCTTAAAGATCGCCACCATCACAAAGACACCATTCAAGGAAGCAATGCGGAGGGGCGAGACAGCCACGGGTATAGCACAAGCTGAAAGAGATCAACTTCAAAAGCAGAGAGACGAGTTGAAGAAGCAAGTCAAGGCACTGCTGCCGACGACTCCGACCAGCGATAATGAGAAGCTGCTGGCCGACATGAAACAAGAGATCCAGCGCATGGCTGAGATGAAGAAGGAAAACGAAGAAATCCTACAAATGATCAAGACCGAAAGAGAACTGCATAGAGCTGAAATGGCACTCTTTCAAAACAAACCAACAGAAGCCACACAAGAACTCACAGAAAAACAACAAGAAGAAACCTAAGAGACCGAGTCTGAACAGCAAGCTAAAGCCAGCAGCCCAACCACAACGCCCAAGAGGGAACTACTATACCGTCGGATCTCTGAAGGAGGCACAGAATACCCAGTCGACAAGGAGGGACTCAAGCGCGAGGAATTCAGAAGGCGCTGGGAAGAAAAAGAAAAGAAGAAGCCTAAAAAACTCCGGGGGAAACCGATGGTATACCCAGTAGTTCTCTACAACTGTGAGGCCGACTTCGAGTACTATATCGAGGATGGTGAAATCGTCCCTTGGCTGACCACGGAGGAAGAAAACGCTAGGCAGCAGATACGCAAACGCAACAGTGAAAACAGGCGTTGGGAGGAAAATGAAAACGTCGGAAAGGTCCTACAGAAACTACACAAGACAGGAGACAAAAAGACCAAATAAAAAGTCCCTTTAAGGACTGCAACCAATCAAGCCAGGAGCCTGCACCAACAAAGAAAACAAGTGGAAACATGCACAAAGGACAGCCGCCGATCGATCCTCCAGCTGGAGTGGGATAACGAAAAGTCCTTATAAGGACTGCAGCCAGACGAGCCAGGAGCCTACACCAACAAAGATAACCACAACAACGGAAGAGCACAAAGGATAGCCGCCGACCACTGCTGACGTCACAGACACAAACGCTACATAACCAGTCCGAGATAGGACTCACAAGACAAGAATTAGGGCTAATAAACCCACAAAAACCACGGACCTCAACAATAACCTCAGCTGAGGAAGCAGGTTAGACGAGGTCGAATTTGGAATTTTTGTTTTTGAAATGGAATCGGAATCGGAAACTCAAGTGCACTTATTAACTACTAGCTGACCCTGCCCGGCTTCGCCCAGACCCTGGTGGGGAGCATCTCATTTAATTCATATAAGTAGTCATATAAGTTCTCGTTCCCGTTACCGACTGTCTGTCTGTCTGTCTGTCTGTCTGTTTGTCTGACCCGGCCCGGCATTGCCCAGCTCCTGGTGTGGAGCATCTCATTTAATTCATATAAGTAGTCACATAAGTTCCCGTTCCCGACTGTCTATCTGTCTGTCTATCTGTCTGTCTATCTGTCTGCCTGACCCTGCCCGGCTTCACCCAGTCCCTGGTGGGGAGCATCTCATTTAATTCATATAAGTAGTCATATAAGTTCTCGTTCCCGTTACCGACTGTCTGTCTGTCTGTCTGTCTGTCTGTCTGACCCGGCATCGCCCAGCTCCTGGTGTGGAGCATCTCATTTAATTCATATAAGTAGTCATATAAGCTCCCGTTCCCGTTCCCGACTATCTATCTATCTGTCTGTCTGTCTGTCTATCTGTCTATCTGTCTGCCTGACCCTGCCTGGCTTCGCCCAGTCCCTGATGGGGAGCATCTCATTTAATTCATATAAGTAGTCATATAAGTTCTCGTTCCCGTTACCGACTGTCTGTCTGTCTGTCTGTCTGTCTGTCTGTCTTTCTGTCTGTCTGACCCGGCCCGGCATCGCCCAACTCCTGGTGTGGAGCATCTCATTTAATTCATATAAGTAGTCATATAAGCTCCCGTTCCCGTTCCCGACTATCTATCTATCTGTCTGTCTGTCTGTCTATCTGTCTGATCCGGCCCGGCTTCGCCCAGCCCCTGATGGCGAGCATCTCATTTAATTCATATAAGTAGTCATATAAGTTCCCGTTCCCGACTGTCTGTCTGTCCGTCCCTCCCTCTCTGTCTGTCTGTCTGTCTGCCTGTCTGTCTAATCATTTATTGGTTGCAGTTAGAACAACCTTAGATAAACGAAGACCAACTTACAAAAAGCATTAGAAAGAGCACTTGAAAGATCTTTACATCTTCCCCAACAATTAACTTGGGTAAATGGAGCGGCGGCAGCAGCATCAGCAGAAGAAGGAAAAGGAGGAGTAGGAGCTGGGAGGAGGAAGAGGGAGGTGGAGAAGGGAGGAGTAGGAGGGAGGAAGAGATAGGCGGAGAGAGGAGGAGGAGGGAAGAGGAGGGAGGAGGAAGGAGGAGGAGGAGGAGTAGGGAGGAATAGGAGGGAGGAGGAGGGATATGAGGAGGAGGAGGTAGGAGAGGAGGAGGAGGAGGAGGAGGGAGGAGGAGGGAGGAGGAGGGAGGAGGAGAGGAGGAGGAGAGGAGGGAAGAGGAGGGAGGAAGGAAAGGAGGAGGAGGAGTAGGGAGGAATAGGAGGGAGTAGGAGGAGGAGAGAGAGAGGAGGGAGGAGAAGGGAGGAGAGGGAGGAGGAAGGATGAGGAGGCAGGAAGGAGGAGGCAGGAGGAGCGGGAGGAGGAGGAGGGTAGGAGGAGGAAGAGGGAGGGGGGAGGAGGAAGAGAGGGAGGAGGAAGGAGGAAGGAGGAGGAGGGAGAAGGAGGGAGGAGAAGAATGCAGGGGGGAGGAGGAGGGAGAATGGGAGGAGCAGGGAGGAGGAGGAGAGAGGAGGAGGAGGTAGGAGGCGGAGGGAGGAGGCGGAGGGAGAGGGGGAGGGAGGAGGCGGGAGGGAGGAGGAGGGAGGAGGAAGAGGGGAGAAGATGAGGAGGGGAAGGAGGGGAAAGGATAGGAGGGGGAGGAGGAGGAAGAGGCAGGAGGGAAGGTGGGAAGAGAAGGAGGAGGGGGAGGAGGTAGGAGGAGGAGGAGGGATGAGGGTGAGGAACGTAGAGGAGGAGGAGGGAGTAGGAGGAGAGAAGGAGTGAGACAGGGCAGGAGGGAAGGAAGAGGATGATTAGGAGGAGGGAAGGGAGGAGGGAGGAGGAAAGAGGGAAAGGAGGAGTGGAGAAGGAGGAGGAGGCAAAGGGAAGGAAGGAGGAGGAGGAGAGGACACGGAGGGAGGCAGGAGGGAGGATGGGAGGGAGGAGGACGAGGGAGGCGGCGAGAGGGATGTGGAGGGAGTAGGTTAGAATTGAGGGAGGAGACAGAGGGGAAAGGAGGATTAGGGAGATGGGAGGATGAGAAGGGATCAGGAGGGATGATGTGGAGGGCAGGATGAGAGGGCGGAGGGAGGTAGGGTAGGAGTGATGTATGTTTGATGGAGGGGAGGAGGAGGAGGGAGGAGGTAGGGAGGGAGGAGGGGTGGTGTAGAGATGATGAGGAGGGAGGAGGAGGATAAGTGGAGAGGAGGAGGATGGCTGAGGATGGGGAGGATCAGGGGATGGAGGAAAAGGAGGAGGAGGTAGATTAAGATGAGGATTTCGGTCGGTGGAGGAGGAGACAAAGGAGGAGAAGGAGGAGGAGGGGCAGTAGTCGTGGAGGGATGATGTTGAGGACGTAGGCGGAGGAGGAGGGAGGAGTTATGAGTAGTGAACATAGTAGGGAGGAGGGGGTTAAGAGTAGGCGATACATGATGGAGGGAGGACGTACAATTGAGATGAGGATGGAGGAGGAGGGATGTGGAGGAGGAGGAGGGAGATGTAGAGTGAATGATGATTTAAAAAGAAGAGAAATATCAAAAAAAAAAACAAAAAAAAAAAAAAGAAAAAAAAAAAAAAAAAAAATCACAAAAAAAAAAAAAAAAAGAAACAAACAAAAAACAAAAAAAAACAAAAAAACAACACAAAAACACAAAAAAAACAATCAAAACAGAAAAAGAAAAGACACAAAATAAAAACATAAAAAAAAAAAGAAACAAACACATGAGAAAACAAAAACAAAAAAAAAATAAAAACAACAAAAACACAACCAAAACAAATACAAAAAAAAAGCACAATATACAAGAAAAAATGTCAAACGAAAAACAAAAAAAAACGAAAAAGAAAACAACAAAACTAAGAACAGAGAAAAAACAGGGTAAGAGAGAAGAGAAAAAAAAAAGGAAAAGAGAATAAAACAGATAACGTTATAAAGAACAAAAAAAAAAAAAAAAAAAACAGAACGAAGAAATGCAGATTGAAATAACACTTACCACAAGAAGATAAAAAAACAAAAAAATTTGAAAGAAATGAAAAAAATAAAAAAAAAAAAAAGAAACAAAAAAAACAAAAAAGAAGGAAAGAGAAAACAAAACAAGAATAAAAAAAAATAAAGCGGCAAAGATAATAAAATATATATGGTGGTAACAATAATAAAACAAAAAAAAGAACAAAAAAAGACAAATACCACCAAAAAACAAATGAAAGGTACAGACACAACAAAAAAGGGTAAAAGAAGAACCCAGCTACACAGCACAATACGGTAAATTAACACAAGAACAATACCTAACGTCATGGTTAGAAATTAAAAAGACAACACAGTATTAGAGGACATATAGGGATACAAAACACAAAGGATGGGAGGTAAGTACGAACACGGATAAGAAGGGATGGAGACAACAAGAGAGGAGAAAAGAGAGAAGAATAAGAAACATAGAATTAAAAAGATAAAGAAATAGTGGAGTGAAAAAGAAATGAAACAAAGATGCGCCGGACAGTGGAGAAAATCATCAAAGAAAAACGCCCACAGGGAATAGTTACAGACAATGTGGGGAAGGGGAGGGGGATAGGGAGGGGAGTGGATACGAGGGGGTGTTGGGAGAAGGACTGTAAATTTGGGCAAGCCGTGGAGGATGTATGGAAGGGTCAACGGGTGGGATGGGAGGGTGCGGTGGTGACACGACAGTATGTCGACATGCAGAATGTGGACACACACACTTTTGTTGGATTGGGGTTGGGCGTTGGGGGGGGTATGTCGGTGTTAGTCTGTCGAATTCAGGCGGTTGGAGGGTTGTTGGTGAATAGTGTGTCTTTGATGGTAGTTGTCATTGTTTTCGGTCCTCTTTCATATCATTCTCGTGCTTCTGACGTATTGAACCTAGGACTTATTCTGTTTCTTTATTATGCTTTGCTGCTTTTTAGTTTTGACCTTTTTTTCGTTGCAGATCTACGTTGTCTGCTTACTGTGCTTTAGTTCGTGCTTTCATTCTTTTTGGTTACTTCGCCACGCCTTCGCCTTCTCGCTGACGGTGTCTTGTCGTACTCGTGTGGTGCCATTGATTGTTCTTCGTCTCTTTCTTCTCCTTGATTACTTCAGGCCTCATTCTTTTCATTAGTCTTCTTTCGAGAGTGTCGTCTGCCATGTCGTCGTGTTCTTAATGTCATCCCGCACCCTGGGAGCGGGTTCTGACTGTCCTGGCGTCCGGGATCGTGGATTAGTCGGGCTGGATTGAGATTTTGCCGTTCGTGTGGGCCGCGGGTAGGTATGATGACTGGGCTCTTTAGTCTTCTTCTTTTAATCGCTATATGCTATGTGACACCTTGCACGGAAATAGGTGTTCTGTCTATCTATCTGACCCACGTGGCCTTTCCGCCCAGCTCCTGGCGGGAGCGTCCCTCCTTAAATTCATACAATAAAAAGAGTTACTTAAAAGAACTGTCCCTTCCACATCAGGGCATCCATTATTTTTAATGAAAAACTCCTTTCAAGTCACCTGCATGAATACATTAAACTTGGTTTCTTAATGCAGAGGAAAGAGATGGTTACATGTTAATGCTTGTGCATTATTTTTAATGAAAACTTTGAAAATGCCTATACAGATTGTATCATTGTTTAGCTTACTTGTACATCATCTCTAGAGTTGGTTCCGGTACCATAATATGACAAAGAGTTTCCAATCTTTGAAGACGATGGCCCACAATATGACTGATTAAGTTATACAGAAAGTTATGCCCCTTGATAGATAACTTTTACAGAGTTAAGTCCCCTTGAGATATATGAAATTACGAATGTAAAAATGAAACATGAAATAATATTGGGTACTGCAAGCCGAATTTCACATCTAAAATATATCACAGTTGGCAGCTCTGGGAATGAAGGAAGGACGTGTCAGAAAAGTTCCATCTCAATCGTGATGGGTCCCGTTCTGCGAACAATTGAAAGGACATACTGACATATATCCTCTAGTATCTCTAATACTAGACACACAGCACAGACGACTGGAGAATTTGCGGAAATTTACTTTATTAAGATTCAATGGCATTATCAATTTTACACATCTTTTTTTCTAGATATGCTTTGTCAGAGAATATTTAGAGGCGAGAGTGGTATTGACTTCTTTTTTCTGCGAATTATTACTATGTGAAAAAAAACAATAGATATATGTTGTGGCATCATTTTTTTCCAGACGGTTGTGCCTCAGCCACTATTGATTCTGGTGCTGTTAAGACCTCAAGGATTATTTAACTTTCAGAGTTGTCTGCTAAGTTGTTGCATGATGGCTATGAATTTTAAGCATGGCATGAATGAAATTTCTTACGAATGTAGTGGTCAACTGTTATTGGCGTATTTTTGGGAGAGAAGAGTACAGAAGTTGTTCGGAAGACATATTTTTTTTCTTTATGATACTCGTTCCTTAGCTGTCGTTGAGAGATTAGGTTGGAGGGGACACTAAGATTTCGTGTTCGAATGTTGTGTTCGAAAATTGGTTGTGTTTTGTTGTTGTTGCCCATTTTCGAGACATCTGTCTTTCTGGCTTCTATCATATTTATTTACTTATTATATTATGAGTTTGTGTAAGATTGATCTTATGTGTTATTGTCTCGTTTGTGAATGTTTCACCTGTGATGTTGAGTATCGGTACTTTTGGGGAGTTACAGACAATGAGGAGATGATTTACGATTTATTAAGACGTTTTCTTGTCCATGACGTCACTTTACCTTATTATTCGTACGTTCTGGTTTCGCCTGACTACCCTAGGTGTATTTGCAAGGTCTTAGTGGTCTTATTCCTTACGTCATTTATTTTTCATTTTGAAGGTTCGTCCATCGCTGAGGACGTCCCATACCACATACGGATTTTTTCAGTACTCTCTGACAGGTCGTGGTCTTGGGGCCTCACAGGACTTTTATCAGCAGACTGGTTTATCACTAGTAGAACAGACATTTATCACAACCAGACATTTTTCCAAGGAGTCGTTTGTATCGCAATAGACTGTTTATCGACAACCATACGTTTATTCAACAGTCGTGGTATCACAGACGGACGTTGGTCTCAACGAGTACGTTTATCTCAGACAGACGTTTATGCTCAACAGACGTTTATCTCAACGGACGATTTATCTTCACGGACTTTTGTGCTTCAACAGAACATGGGTTGTCTCCACACAAATGTCGTTTGTCTCATTGTGAACTATATTTATTTTCATTCTGATGCCAGGAGGAGGAGAAAAATGGAGGGGGAAGGGGGGGGGGAGGGGGAAAGAGGAGGGGGAAAGGAGGGAGGGGAGGAGGGGGGAGGGAAAAGGAGGGGGAGGGAAGGGGGGGCGGGAAGGGAGGGAGGGGGGGGCGGGGGGGGGCGGGGGGGGGGGGGGGGGGAGGGGGAAAGGGGGGAGGAGGGGGGGAGAAGGGGGGAAAGGGGGAAAAAAATTAGGGGGAGGAGGAGGGAAGGGGAGGAGGGAGTTGTAGAGGGGGAGGAGGGGAGGAGGAGGAGGGGGAGGAGGGGGGGATGAGGGGGAGGACGTGGGAGGAGGAGGGGTAGGAGGAGAGGGGAAGGGAAGGGAGGGGAAGGAAGAGGAGTGATTAGGAGGAGGAGGGGGGAGGAGGAAGAGGGAAAAGGAGGAGGGGAAGGAGGAGGGAGGAGAAGGAGGAGGGGGGGGGAGGAGGAGGAGGAGGGAGGAGGAGGAAGAGGGAGGAGGAGGGGGTGTGGAGGGAGGAGGTTAGAGGAGGAGGAGAGAGGATGAGGAGGGAGGAGGAGAACGGGAGCAGGAGGGATGAGGTGGATGGAGGAGGAGAGGGAGGAGGATGGAGGAGGAGGAGGGATGTGGAGGAGTAGGAGGAGGGAGGAGGAGAGAGGATGAGGAGGGAGGAGGAGAAGGGAGGAGGAGGGATGAGGAGGGAGGAGGAGAGGGATGATGGAGGGAGGAGGAGGGAGGAGTAAGAGGAGGATTAGGTAGGTGGAGGAGGGAGACAAAGGGAGGAGAAGGAGGAGGAGGGAGTAGGAGGGATGAGGGGGAGGACGTCGGAGGAGGAGGAGGGAGGACGTAGGAGTAGGGAGGAATAGGAGGGAGGAGGAGGGATTAAGAGGAGGAGAGAGGAGGAGGAGGGAGGAGGTACAGGGGAGGAGGAGGAGGGAGGAGGAGGGATGTGGAGGGAGGAGGAGGGAGGAGGTAGAGGAGGAGGTAGAGGGAGGAAGAGGGAGGAGGAGAGAGGATGAGAGGAAGGAGGAGGAGGGATGAGGAGGAGGAGGAGGAGGGGAGGAGGGAGGAGGAGGGGGAGGAGGAGGGATGAGGGGGAGGACGTAGAATTAAAAGGGGGAGGAGGAGGGGGAGGGGAGGAGAGAGGAGGAGAAGGGAGGGGGAAGGAAGAGGAGTGATGGAGGAGGGCGAGGAGGTAGGGGGAAGAGGGAGGAGGTAGGGGGAAGGGGGAGGAGGAGGAAGGAGGAGGAGGAGGGGGAGGGAGGGAGGAGGGGGGGGAGGAGGGGAGGGGAGAGTAGGAGGAGGATTTTAACGCATATGCCTGTAGACAACTGCAGCGAAAAGGTGGGTCTGTCTATCTATCTGACCCACGTGGCTTCGCCCAGCTCCTGGCGGGTAGCGTCTCATTAAATTCATACAATAAAAAAGTAACTTAAAAGAATGTCCTTCCACACACCATCCATTATTTTTAATGAAAACTCTTTCTAATCACCTGCATGACTACAGTAACTTCTTAAGCAAAAAAAGATGAGTTACAATGTTATGCATTGTGCATTATTTTTATGAAAACTTTGAAAATGCCTTACAGATTGTATCATTGTTTATTATAACTCATATGCCGGTACATAACTATGGACAAAGAGTTTATAAATCTTTGAAAACGATGCCACAATATGACTATAAGTTATACAGAAAAGTTATGCCCCTTGAAATAACTTTTACAGAGTTAAGTCCCCTGAGATATATGAAATTACAATGAAAAATGAAAAATGAAATAATATTGGGTAAGCAGCCGATTTCACACTAAAAATATATCACAGTTGGCAGCTCTGGAATGAAAGGAAGACGTGTAGAAAATTTCATCTCAATCGGATGGGCCGTTCGCGAACAAATAAAGGACATACGGACATACAGACAGACAGACAGACAGACAGACGGAGATCGCAATTTATATATAAGATTCAATGGAATATCAATTTTACACATCTTTTCCTAAATACGTTCTGAGAATATTAGAGCGAGTGGTATACTCTTTTGTCTGAGATTATTACTAATGTGAAAAAGAACAATAGATATATGTTGCATCATTTTCCAAGACGTTGCACTCAAGGCCACTATGATTTCATTGCTGTTAAGACCTCAAGGAATTTTACTTTCAGAGTTCTGCTAATTTCTGAGTGAAAGGCATAATGAAATTCTTACTGAATGTATGGTGCAACTGTTATGCTTATGAAAGGGACAGAAGTTCGAATATTTTTTCTTTAACCCCTACTCGATAGAGATAGGTTGGAGGGACAAATTTCGTTCGAGTGTTCGAAAATTGTTTTTTTTTGTTGTTGCCATTTTGAGACATCTGTCTGATGCTTCTATCAATAATTCTTATAATCATGATTTTGTGAGATGATCTATGTGTTATTTCTGTTTGTGAATGTTTCACCTGTGAATGTTGAGTCATTGGTACTTTTGGGGAGTTACAGACATGACGGGAGATGATTAGATTTATTAAGACGTTTGTCTTGTCCATGACGTCACTTACCTTATTATTGACGTTCTGGTTTCGCCTGACGACCCTATCTTAAGGTCTTATTCTTACGTCATTATTTCATTTTGAAGGTTCGTCCATCATGATGACGCCATACCACAAAGGATGTTTTCATCCCGACAGTCGTTCTGCCTCAACAGACGTTTATCAGGACAGACGTTTATCACAACAGACATTTATCACAACAGACATTTATCACAAGAGTCGTTTATCGCAATAGACTTTTATCACAACAGACGTTTATTACAACAGTCGTGTATCACAGCGGACGTTTGGTCTCAACAGACGTTATCTCAACAGACGTTTATCTCAACAGACGTTTATCTCAACGGACGATTTATCTCAACGGACGTTTGTCTCAACACACATGTTGTCTCCACACAATGTCGTTTGTCTCATTGTGACATATTTATTTCATTCGGATGCCCTATTTTCTTATGACATCGTTATAACATTATGATCTTTTGTTCCGTCATTTGTGTTTTTGTTTATTGTGATGTTATTATATCATCATGACATTTAAGTTAATTTTTCAAGAATATAGCAGTTGGTTTTTGTTTCACTTCACCAGAGAGCTAGGGATATGTCAAGATGCTGTGACCAGACCTAGACAGGACACGCATGTGTCATAGCTAGGACATGACTAGGACATACCGGGATTAACTCCCGACATAGGACAGAGTACAGTAATCACGGGGACTACCCGTAAACAGACTGAACTCTAGTACAGCTGTAGGCTACGAGGACTGGACCACTAAACTACGTGGTAGGTGACCCAGCACGCCGTGCGGCTGACCGCACGAGAACGGAGGACGAGTAGCTGGACTGGACCTGTGAATTCAGGCAGACCGGGACCGACAGTTAGAGCGACAAGACCTGTGTGTTTACCCTTGCCAGTTGTGTAGTTTAGAGAGGGCATAGTTATACGTAGCTAACATAGAGAATGTGCTTGAGTGTTGAATGCCAGTTGTGTATGCTCGCAAGACAAGCTCTGTAATCCATCCATCCATCATGTGCCATGCCGGTAAGCGTGGGCGGTCATGTTCTGCCATCTCACTCGATCAACAGAGTCGTGGATCAGTTCCGTGTTTCTGTCTCGACCATGCCACAAGGCCAAGCCATCCAGATACTTGTTTCTAGGTCTTCCCCTTGGTCTGTTCCCCTCGATCTTACCAGTTGTCACCAAGTTCTCCAAATCATTTCTTCTCATAACATGCCCAAAAAATTGTGACTGTCTACGTCTAATGTCTCTGATCAGTTTACGATCTTCATTTGTTTCTTGAAGGACTTCTTCATTGGTCTTTCTGGCTGTCCATGGTATTCTTTGCATTTTCCTCAGAAACCACATTTCTACAGCCATCAGATGTTTTTCAGCCTGGCTGCTCATTGTCCAAGCTTCACATCCATATAAAAGTACAGGTTCTATGTAGCATCTCAACACTCTTTTTCTCGTTTCAATTGACATCTTTTTATTGGTCAGTATGTTTTTCATCTTGCTAAAGGCTACTTTTGCCATGGCGATTCTTGTTCTAATCTCTTCAAGGCATCTCCCATCAGATGTTATTACTGTTCCGAGATAATTGTACCTATTCACTTGTTGAAGAATATTCCCATTTACTTGTATATTACACTGTGGTATTTCGTTCTTCCTAGTGACGACCATAATCTGTGTCTTTTTACAATTTAATTCTAACCCTTGTTGTTCACTGTGTGTAACAACCGCATCTACTAAATTTTGCAGGTCCTGTTCATTGTCTGCAATCAAGACTGTATCATCTGCATATCTAATGTTATTGATGCATCGTCCCCCAATGTTGATTCCTTCCATATCTTCAATATTTCTGAAAATATTTTCACTGTACAGGGAAAACAGATCTGGAGACATTACACATCCCTGTCTCACACCTCTCTTAATAGGCTGATATTGGCTTACTTCATTATCAACTCTTATGGCAGCTTGTTGTTTCCAATATATGTTTTTTACAAGTCTAAGGTCTTTCCCATCAATCTGTAGATCTTCAAGCATCCTTATCATGTTGACATGTCTCACTTTATCAAAAGCCTTTGTGTAGTCAATAAAGCAAAGGTGTAGATCTTTGTTTACTTCTATAGAACGTTCGATTACGGTTCTCAGTATATACACAGCATTTACTGTACCCTTGCCTACTACAAACCCACATTGTTCTTCTCCTATTTCAGGTTGTATTTTCCTCCTAACTCTTTGCATGATAATTCTTAGCAAAATCTTCGTGATGTGACTCATTATACTAATTGTTCGATGTTGATCACATTCCAAGGCTCCTGATTTCTTTGGGATTGCAATAAATACAGAATTACATAACTCATGAGGTATATTTCCAGTATCATATATTGTATTAAGCAGACTGGTAACTTTATCTATTCCATATTCTTCTAAAGCATTAATCATTTCTGTTGTGACGCTGTCTGGACCGGGGGTCTTGCCAGATTTCATATGATTAAGAGCATTCTGAACCTCCATCTTCAAAATTGCTGGCCCTTCATTGTTATTTTGAACAATATATTGTTCGTCTCTGTTATCGTCATAAAGGTTTTTCACGTAATCTGACCATACATGTAAAATCTGATCTTTTTCTATTATGACTCTTCCATCTTTTGTCTTTAGGCAGCCTGCTGATGTACGTGTTCTTTGATTAGTAATCTCCTGAATTCTTTTGTGCATTAGTTTCGCATTTTTACTGTTGTGTTGTTTTTCAATTTCTCTGCAATTTTTCTCAAGCCATGTTTCTTTAGCCTCCTTACATAAGGTTCTGACTTTTCTGTGAATTTCTTCATATTTGGCCGGATTATTTTTGTTCTGTCTTCTTGTTTCCATTAGTTGTAAAATTTCTTCAGTCATCCATGTCTTACGGCCCACTTTCTTTACTTTTGGAATAGTTTTTTTTGCTGCACAACTGATTGAATTCTTCAGCATTTCCCATCTGTAATATATATAGAATAAAGCGTGATTCTTCTTCGACCATTCACACAAAGACATGTTTGTAAATATGAGGAGTGAATGAAGGAACCAGCGTGCTTGTGTGAATTCAGGTTGTTGACAGATGGATGTTTGGCTTTTTTTTTCGTCTTCATCCTAAACCTTGGCGTGCTGGCTTGACTGCCGAAGACTGGTGAGATATTGGTACCATGAACATCTATCATGGGATGGTCTTTTTTCTCTCCATCGTATTCTAAGATTGAGTGGTCGCCTTTGAGACTGCTGAAGTGTGGATCTTTCTCTAATTGTGTCGAC
Organism: Cepaea nemoralis; assembly: GCA_014155875.1. Taxonomy (NCBI): domain Eukaryota; kingdom Metazoa; phylum Mollusca; class Gastropoda; order Stylommatophora; family Helicidae; genus Cepaea; species Cepaea nemoralis. The sequence continues at coordinate 56,517 of JACEFZ010013844.1, forward strand.
CTCCAAACTTCATCCAAGTCAGAGAGTCTCGCCTACAAAGCTAAGTATTTTCCAATTGTAATTCATACACCACACCTACACTTTGTTAATTTCAACAATTGTTATTCAAAGGGAAGCATCTGTAGTTCACACAGAAGAAGTTATCATGATGCGATATGACAGTGGCAAGGAAATTTGTTTTCAGCAGAACCATAGTATGAGGTATTCCGGATGCCTACTAGCACAGGACAAAGAAACATTGTTAGTATTAGAAGCAACTGTGTAAGGGTCCAACGTTTTTCTCAGGACATTTTGGACTATTTTTATAGATTTATATTGGAGTACATTGACACTTAGTAAGTTAAGAAAGTGATTTTGTGATTTATCAGGGGAATGATTTTTCATGTGGGATGGTACCATGTTTGTGGTATATTTGTTTTTCACCATCAAAAGATTACTGATCTCTTCCCGTAACACCCCCCCCCCCTCCCCCCAGCCAGAAAGTTATTCCAATAGATGTATTAAATGAATCAAGAGTTCGAGTTCTTTTACTTGTTGATTATGCTCAGCATTTTTGGTTGTTGCAGTTTGTTACAACATTCACATTGTAATATTTCTTAGAGTGAGTTTCCAGTGGCTTAGGAGAATTCACGGGGTCAAACTTCATTCACAGAGTGAGTATACTCCTCTGTGCCCCGGTAAATTGCTAAGACTCACGACGCCTTGTAATAGGAAAGCCCATTTTCTACTTATATCTGTAGAGTGGGGATATTTCACTTATTTGTCTTTATACCACTGTTGGGGGTTCGTGAGACATTATCTGGCTTTCTTATATAGGCGGATTTCACATTATTTTGTTTATATTTAATCGGGCCCCTTTCGGTTTTGTTTTTCTCACGCCACAGACTCCTTCCATTCCAGTAGTTAACTATTGCAGAACATAAAGAGTTGGCGACTGGGGATGACTTGCTTCTTTTCCGAGACGTAAGTAGCACACCTTTCTTGAAATTGCTGGTGAGTTCTGAGACGGATGAATGCAATACATAGGTGCTGATTGTGTATCGCTATGGTGACAAATTGCTGCGGTTCTCATACAAGCTGGTGCCTTGAAAGATGTGCACACTCGGCAGGAATTGTCGCAAGGAAGATTCCTCCCTTTGTTTGCCAAACTAATGCCTGTCTGACCAAATTACTGAATTGTGCCGTGAAGAGGTGGGTGGGGAGGGGGGAGATAAGGGGGATCTTGTCTGCTCAGGATATCTAACATGGAGATGAAAAGGTGTCCTGCCTGTCCAGAATATCTCACCTGGGGGTGATAACTGTCTTGTCTGTTCAGGATAACTTACCTGAAGGTGATAACAGTCTTGTCTGTCCAGGATACCTCACCTAGAGATGTAAAGGTGTCCTGCCTCTCCAGGATATCCCACGTGGAGGTGTTAACTGTCTTGCCTGTGCAGGATATCCAAAGTCAATGTGATAACGGTCTTGTCTGTCAAGGATATCTCACGTGGAGGTGATAACGGTCTTGTCTGTGCAGGATATCCCACGTGGAGGTGTTAACTGTCTTGCCTGTGCAGGATATCCAAAGTCAATGTGATAACGGTCTTGTCTGTTAAGGATATCTCACGTGGAGGTGATAACGGTCTTGTCTGTGCAGGATATCCTACGTGGAGGTGATAACTGTCTTATCTGTGCAGGATACCTCACCTAGAGATGAAAAGAAGTCCTGCCACTCCAGGATATCCCACGTGGAGGTGATAACTGTCTTGTCTGTGCAGACTATCCCATGTGAAGGTGATAACGGTCTTGTCTGTCAAGGATATCCCACGTGGAGGTGATAACAGTCTTGTCTGTCCAGGATACCTCACCTGGAGATGAAAAGATGTCCTGCCTGTCCAGGATACCCCTCTGGGGGTGACAACAGTCTTGTCTGTGCAGGATATCCCACGTGGACTTGATAACTGTCTTGTCTGCCAAGGATATCTCACGTGGAGGTGATAACGGTCTTGTCTGCCCAGGATATCTCACGTGGAGGTGATAACGGTCTTGTTTGCCCAGGATATCTCACGTGGAGGTGATAACGGATTTGTTCGGCCAGGATACCTCACATGGAGGTGATAACGGTCTTGTCTGCCCAGGATATCTCACGTGGAGGTGATAACGGATTTGTTCGGCCAGGATATCTCACGTGGAGGTGATAACGGTCTTGTCTGCCCAGGATATCTCACGTGGAGGTGATAACGGATTTGTTCGGCCAGGATATCTCACGTGGAGGTGATAACGGTCTTGTCAGCCCAGGATATCTCACGTGGAGATGATAACGGTCTTGTCTGCCCAGGATATCTCACGTGGAGGTGATAACGGTTTTGTTCGGCCAGGATATCTCACGTGGGGGTGATAATGGTCGTGTTCGGTCAGGGTATGTCACGTGGAGGTGAGGAAAGGTAGTTCTTAGTAAGTATAAACCTTTGCCTGATAAATCAACGTGAGCCGCGGTAACGCAGTGACTAGAACGCTTGTCTTCCGGCCCAGTGGTCGGGTGTTCGAAAACAAAATCGAGGACAATTTAAAGACTTACGTGTCCCCCCACACTGTTGACATAGCCTGAAATGTGTGCTCACTTAGGAGCGCCGAAAAGCCTCTCCATCCCACGCAATTTCTTCCGCCTCCTGCATCCTTATGTTGAACGTGTCTGCAATGCCATGTGTCCTTGTCAATGTTTATCGACAGCTGCCTCTTTAAGGATCCATGCTGTTATGAACGTGGCTTATATGTGTATAGATGATGAATGTTCTGGTGTATGTATATTTGGGGCAGCAGTGTGTAGTCTATGGGTACAATCACTTGTGTTCACAGATGACTGTATCAACAGGTACAGTCACAACCAACGACAGATCACACATATCTGCATGTGATTAACATCGAAAGTCTAGTTTGCTGTTCTCCTGTTAGAGAAGTGCCATCTTCGTGGTGTGTCCCAGAATACAAGAGCCAAAACATCCAGTATGATCTGTCGTTGGTTGTGATTGTACCTGTTGATACTGTCATCGGTGGACATGACTGACTGACTGACTGACTGACTGACTGACTGACTGACTGACTAGCGCCTTGCCGTCTTGACAGACGTAAGTTTGTTATGTTCCTGACACATTCCTTTCATCACTGTTCTTTCAGAGCCTCTGTGACGTTTGGTATGGTCAGAGTATTTCTGTTTCCGGGACATGCTACTGTGTAAATGCTAGCTTTCTTCCACATTCAGATTTGATAGAATTTCAGCACTTTTCTTTTTTGTGGTCCATGATATTCTAATTTCTCTGAGACAGTTGAGACAAAAAGCCCCAGTTTCCTTTGTTAATGATTGCGACATACTCCATGACCCACATCCATATGTTGCTACAGAAAAGATGCATGCTCTAGCATGTTACTGTAACTTGTTTGCTGTTGGTATGCCATAGGCTCTTGCGTGACTGTTCAATCTCTGCAGTGCTAAAATCAGCCTGCGTCTGATTTATTTTTCACAATACTCGCTGGTGTTGACTATGCAGCCATGGTATTCACAGTTTATGGTATTTTCAGCGTCTCATTGCTGGTTGTGATCTTTGGTTGGTACGTTGCTATGTTCGTTTTTGCTTTGCTTACATCCAGAAAAAAAAAGATAATCACTGTCTCTTGGCAGATAATATCAACTCTTCCAATCCTTTGGCACTATTACCGAGAAGAACTGTGTCATCTGCATATATACATTCTGGGATTGGACTCCCACAAATTACGAATGGATCAAAATTGCCTCGGGTCGCATCGTCGTAGGCGTTTCTCGTGACAGTTTCTGAATATATGTTGAATCGATGTGGAGGGAGAACAAAAAATGTTTGCATATCCTTTACAGGACATCGCTGTCAACATCAGCATCTATCAGCTGAATGTTGATTTCTTGGCAAGATTACACTCAGTAGTTTGCCATTGCTTTCTGAGCGGCCGGCTCACATACCCCGTAAGTTACCGACGCGATTCGAACCACTGCTGATTCTCACCATCATCACGTTACTTACGAGAGAGTATACAAGATTACGGAGAAAAGTCGCTAACCTCTAGGCCAGGAAGCCGGCGGAGGGAGAACAGGCGTGACAAAATAATTTTAGTTTCATCTAAAATGTCCATCTGAAAATATTAAGGCCGCTAAACATATCCGTGCTTGACCTAATAGTCATCTCAGCGAACCTTCAGGAAGGACATGCTGGTGAAAGTACAGCTGCCTACGTTCATATCAGACACGTAAGTGTTATCTAGGCTTTGCTTGTGGCGACATTATCTCTGTCTGTTATTGTTGATAATATATATATATATATATAGAAGGCAAGGTGCCAATATATATATTTTGGCACCTTGCCGTCTTGACAGACGATAGTTTGTGCTATGCTTTAATAAGGCATAATAACGTTTATCTATGGCGGTAGCGAATGTGACTGATAAGGCCAATTCGCGCTGTAAATGTCCGTTCACAGTGGGTACATGTGAGCACGTGGTAATTTCCACCATCATGCACCATCTTACGTCTCACACGCTCGGTGTGTGACTTATCTGCAATAATTTTCTCCTTTGTCTTTATTCCATTTCTGATGTTTGCCCTCCATGCAACACGTTCAGCGGCGACTTGCTCCCAATGTGCATTATCAATGCCTGTATCAATCATGTCCCGCTTACACACATCTTTGTATCGTAGTAGAGGCCGACCCTGAGATCTCTTACCCATCTGTAATTCACTGTATAATGTTGATAATGATGCTGATGATAATTATAAAGATAACCGTGATGCTGGTGTTGCTGTGTGTAGATAGAAGCGTATGGCTGTTCCAGTGGGCAGTGAAGGAATTCACACCAACTTTAACTGGTCTATAAGGAATTATTTCTGCACCGTTAAATTGTGCAACATAGTGGCATAATGTTTTGCAGTAATGTCCAGCTTATGCAGAGCAGGGAAAACTAGTTTGCTTAATACTCGACCAATTTGAGGATAAACTCTATGGAGATATCAACAAGCTTAGGTTGACTTCTTCTATCTTTGCATTTACTCATATTGACGTCTGGAGTGAACAAAAAAGAAAGAAAAAAAGAAGATCAAGAAGAACTGAATTTCAGAAAGTGAAATGTATCTTATGCTCTAAGTCAATATCATTGAAAATCAGAAATGCTTCTTTTTCTTCATCTTCAGCGTTCCGAGCCATTGAGGTTCTTTGCTGCAGATACAATCCGTCTCCATTCGTCTCTCTGGTTGACCTTCTCTTGCCAGTCGTTGATTCCAAGTGTTTGTAGGTCTGTATATATATTATATCTCCACGTTCTTCTTGGTCTACCTCGGGGTCTACGGTCATTTATTTCCTGAGTGTAATTTACAGTAATGAAATGTTATAAATAATATGTTTTGCTGTATGGTAGTAAAACATGGAACCTAACCGGAAAAAAAAAAAACAAATTAGGAAGAAATTGGAGACAACGGAGATGTGGTTGCTGAGACGTATATTGTGAATATCTTGGACTGTGAGAGTAAGTAACAAAGAATGACAGGAAAGGTCAATGAAAGTAGATCATTGTATACCAGTCTAAGAAAGAGATAAACGATGCTATTTGGTCATGTCAAGCGAACGGAGGAATTAGTAATGAGAACGGAGGAATTAGTCAGGACTGGATAAATCAGCAGTAGAAGAGGTATTGACGGACGGAGAGAAAGGACCTGAATGGACTGAGATGGTCATATTGAGGAAGTTCATTAAAAAAAGAAATTTAATCCTTCACACCAAGGAAGGAGATTGGTGGAGATGCATGACCACCTACGTCAGATGGTAGGACACATTATGATGATGAGTGGTATAATTTGCTCACGGTAGAAGTTGACTTTCTACAGCCTTTGGATCTGCCATGTCAAGGAATAAACAGACTGCATTGTGACAACATGAAATACTGAAGGAAAGAAAGTCAGAGATATGTGTCTCGTGGGGAAGACTATGCATACATCAGTGAATCAAGATGTGTAGATAGAACATACACTGATAACATGTGAGACTAGCATTACTAATAATGCCTTTGCCTGGAATCCATGAACAAAAGAAATAGAGGAAGACCCAAAAAAAAAACACACGGAGAAGAAAATCAGAGACAGAAATGAATAATATGGGCAGAACATTGACGTTGCTGCATGGGGTAGCTGAGGACAGGGCGGCTTAAAGTGAGTTGGCTGATTGCCATACCCCAATGGGAGATACAGGGCAAGAGAAAAAGAAAAAGAAAGACGGGGAAAGACTTGGGGCGAAGATAACAGAACATTTCACATTATGGCACGGACCAACATATGTAATGGAAAAAACTATGTTTGCAACATACAAGGCAGGAGGATATTGGTAAGCATGGCAGCAAACATAATATGGCGCGCATGATAAAGAAAACATATACGTCTTTTTTTTATTTTCGTTGGCCTATCGGCCTATATCTGCAGTGTTTTTTCATGTATGAACAGCAATATTGTCTCCAGATCCTGTAGGCTTCTGTAAATTTTGGCATCGCCGGTAGTTCCATTCAGCAGTAGAACAGTCCATTGTAAGCTGCCTTTGGTAAAAAGTAAATAAAGAACCATTTCCCCAGGCTTTGGGTATATGATTCTATTCCATAATTGTATCGACTAGTTGGCATTCGATGAGTGACGTGTTCAGTAACACAAAGCCTCGTTTATTTCCCAGAATATTTTCTGGTACCTATTTTAGACTGGGTCGGACTGGAAGCCCAGATAATATTGGAGTGCATTTGATGATCAATTTATTGATGTGCATGCAGTTGTTTGCTCCCCCGTGAGACGCTGAGTTTCCTAGTTATTGCAAATCGGAGCCAACTGAATCAAATATTTGTCTGACTAACGTTATACTCAAAACTTTCTATACACCTCAATATAACAGATTGTAGACTCAGACAGAGTAAATTAAACTTGGCTTGTTTCTTTGCCGCTTTATTGGTTGGTTCAGGTGGTTAGTTAGTTATTACTTCGTCGTGAGCTTGCATTTTAACTCTGAGCATACGTGCATACGTCTAATGCATTCACACATAGGTTGTTTGAGGGCTGAGAAAAGGGCTTGCTTCTATCGGAGTGAATTTGGCGAAGAAACATAGATCCCCATCCAGATTTAATTTCCACAGGGTACAGGTTGCAGAGCTCTTCTATTCCCCTTCCCCTAAAGCATACGAACTAGTAGGATGTTCAATGCCTTCAACTGAATGTAACATCTGCGTTGAGGCATATTAGAATGTAACCAGATCATGATTCCGTAGAGGTACAGCATTTACGGGCTGGTTGGGGTTAGATTGGTCATGTTCCCTTCGTGAATTTTGGGCAATTCATTGTCAGCAATCTCTAAACCATTGCCAAGAGGGATTGTCTCTATATAACAATTCATTGTCAGCAGTCTCTAAACCATTGCCAAGAGAGATTGTCTATATATAACATTGTCAGTAGTCTCTAAACCATTGCCAAGAGGGATTGTCTCTATATGACAATTCATTGTCAGCAGTCTCTAAACCATTGCCAAAAGAGATTGTCTCTATATAACATTGTCAGTAGTCTCTAAACCATTGCCAAGAGGGATTGTCTCTATATAACATTGTCAGCAGTCTCTAAACCATTGCCAAGAGAGATTGTCTCTATATAACAATTCATTGTCAGCAGTCTCTAAACCATTGCCAAGAGGGATTGTCTCTATATAACAATTCATTGTCAGCAGTCTCTAAACCATTGCCAAGAGAGATTGTCTCTATATAACAATTCATAGTCAGCAGTCTCTAAACCATTGCCAAGAGAGATTGTCTCTATATAACATTGTCAGTAGTCTCTAAACCATTGCCAAGAGGGATTGTCTCTATATAACATTGTCAGCAGTCTCTATACCATTGCCAAGAGGGATTGTCTCTATATAACATTGTCAGCAGTCTCTATACCATTGCCAAGAGGGATTGTCTCTATATAACATTGTCAGCAGTCTCTATACCATTGCCAAGAGGGATTGTCTCTATATAACAATTCATTGTCAGCAGTCTCTAAACCATTGCCAAGAGGGATTGTCTCTATATAACCATTCATTGTCAGCAGTCTCTAAACCATTGCCAAGAGGGATTGTCTCTATATAACAATTCATTGTCAGCAGTCTCTAAACCATTGCCAAAAGAGATTGTCTCTATATAACATTGTCAGTAGTCTCTAAATCATTGCCAAGAGGGATTGTCTCTATATAACAATTCATTGTCAGCAGTCTCTAAACCATTGCCAAGAGAGATTGTCTCTGTATAACATTGTCAGCAGTCTCTAAACCATTGCCAAGAGGGATTGTCTCTATATGACAATTCATTGTCTGCAGTCTCTAAACCATTGCCAAGAGAGATTGTCTCTATATAACATTGTCAGCAGTCTCTAAACCATTGCCAAGAGGGATTGTCTCTATATGACAATTCATTTTCAGCAGTCTCTAAACCATTGCCAAGAGAGATTGTCTCTATATAACAATTCATTGTCAGCAGTCTCTAAACATTGCCAAAGAGGGATTGTCTCTATATACAATCATTGTCAGCAGTCTCTAAACCATTGCCAAGAGGGATTGTCTCTATATAACAATTCATTGTCAGCAGTCTCTAAACCATTGCCAAGAGAGATTGTCTCTGTATAACATTGTCAGCAGTCTCTAAACCATTGCCAAGAGGGATTGTCTCTATATGACAATTCATTGTCTGCAGTCTCTAAACCATTGCCAAGAGAGATTGTCTCTATATAACATTGTCAGCAGTCTCTAAACCATTGCCAAGAGGGATTGTCTCTATATGACAATTCATTTTCAGCAGTCTCTAAACCATTGCCAAGAGGGATTGTCTCTATATAACATTGTCAGCAGTCTCTAAACCATTGCCAAGAGGGATTGTCTCTATATAACAATTCATTGTCAGCAGTCTCTAAACCATTGCCAAGAGGGATTGTCTCTATATAACAATTCATTGTCAGCAGTCTCTAAACCATTGCCAAGAGGGATTGTCTCTATATAACAATTCATTGTCAGCAGTCTCTAAACCATTGCCAAGAGGGATTGTCTCTATATAACAATTCATTGTCAGCAGTCTCTATAACATTGCCAAGAGGGATTGTCTCTATATAACAATTCATTGTCAGCAGTCTCTAAACCATTGCCAAGAGGGATTGTCTCCATATAACAATTCATTGTCAGCAGTCTCTAAACCATTGCCAAGAGGGATTGTCTCTATATAACAATTCATTGTCAGCAGTCTCTAAACCATTGCCAAGAGGGATTGTCTCTATATAACAATTCATTGTCAGCAGTCTCTAAACCATTGCCAAGAGGGATTGTCTCTGTATTACAAGGATCTGTTAAATGTTGATTGACAAACCCTCACAGGAGCTGTGTTAAGTGATGAGCTCGAATCTCTGTTGCCGATATATTTTCCATACTATTTGCGTTTTCAGTCAAGATATATACGCAAATTAAATGGAACCAAAATGAGGTAGTCATTAGCTTTGTGCTCTCTCTATCGAAGACAAGGATCTGGTTCAACTCCAGATAATCGGAAGTTTGAACAATGTTAGGTCAAGCTCTGGGAAGGAAACACGGCGACGAAAAGAACTGATCAATCCTCCTTATTATGCTCTGACCTGGTATATGTGACAGCCTGGTCACATCTCTTCGGCGGTATCTGCATGGCCTTGTCTTTACCGCTCTCACTCTTCTTCAGATGTCGGAGCTGACGTCAGCTAGCTAGACTCTCCTGTCATCTGTGCCGTGTGATATGTTGATGCCATCAGCTAGCTAGACTCTCCTGTCATCTGTGCCGTGTGATATGTTGATGACATCAGCTAACAAGACTCACCTGTCATCTGTGCCGTGTGATATGTTGATGCCATCAGCTAGCTAGACTCTCTTGTCATCTGTGCTGTGTGATATGTTGATGCCATCAGCTAGCTAGGCTCTCATGTCATCTGTGCCGTGTGATATGTTGATGACATCAGCTAACAAGACTCACCTGTCATCTGTGCTGTGTGATATGCTGATGCCATCAGCTAGCTAGACTCTCCTGTCATCTGTGCCGTGTGATATGTTGATGACATCAGCTAACAAGACTCTCCTTCATTTCTACCGTGTGATACTGCCGATGATATTAGCTTAAGCTTAGATCATATTATTATTTGTTGCTCAGTTGTTTATGCTTTCCGCGAACTTCGTTCGCTTGTCGTCTTCTGCCTCCCTTGACTGGTATTTTCTCAACTTAGGTTACCGTCTCTATTTCTGTTGGCATGTTCCATCAATTTTATTTATCTTTTCTTGATGGTTTTGATGACTGTTCGTACTGTTTAAAAGATTTAGTGTGACACAAAAAGTAGGTGGAAAATGGGAAGTAAGGGTGTGTCACAGTTATGGCTTAAAAGTTGTTAATATGGTACCAGACATCTTGTATTATAACACAGTGACAATATTTCGGCGATATCTAAGTCTATGGTAGATAAGGGCAATCGCTTAAGACGACTAACCACCCCATGCCACTTAATCAGTCATGGAAACAAATATCTAACAGGACAAAGCCGCGAACTACTTTCTTTCAAATCCCGGATTTCTTCTGCCATCAAGTTCTACTGCATGACTAATTCGATTCACAACAAACCGACAGTAGTCATGTACTTAAACAATATAATTCTGTTCTCTAGTGCGTCTTTCAATATGTACGTGTCCACTTTTATTATATTTCTATCCAAGTGCCAATAAGTACCACTTAATTTTATAATCCACTACACTCCATATTTCCCCAGATTTGAATTGCATGGGACAGGGAAATGTCTTAATGTATTCATGCGCTGTTTGATTCCTGTTGTAGTATCCCCCCAGGAGTTGCCGAAACCAGCAGACAGCCGTCTCTGAGATGTGCTGATAGGCAATGCCAGGTCACATGCCTTGCCAAGACAGACATTCTCCTTCCCAGCGAGATCTCTGCGTCTGTTATTGTTTTTACGTTTCAATATAAAAACATGTTACTGACACCCCGATGCTAGCGATAGGTCGGGTTGCCTTCCCGGCGTGCCTCGCTCGTCCGCCATGTTCTTATCTGAACGCCCGTCACTTCCTCTCCTGCCGTGACTGAAAGTGCGTTCACATTGATATCGAAATTGGGCGATTAGCAGGGACGATTACACTTCGATAAGGCCCACCATCCGTCATATGATAGTTCAGCATTTTCTGGGAGCTCCAAGAAATGCTTCTGAACCTACTGGAGTATTTAAGGTTGCAAGATCATGACGGGGGTAGACCGGGCGCCGGAAAATGGAGGCTGCCTCCTGTTAATCTTTAGCAGAATAGGAGCAGGCATTTCTGGTTCGACTTCCGGCTGCCGATTCAGACTGATGCTATCTGGACGTGTTCTTGCGCCTTTTGTCGGCATTGTCGTATCACGTATCAGCCTGGTAAAGGATGTCAGCACTCCACGACATCATCGAGTTCTTTCTTTCTTTCTTTCTTTCTTTCTTTCTTTCTTTCTTTCTTTCTTTCTTTCTTTCTTTCTTACTTTCTTTCTTTCTTTCTTTCTTTCTTTCTTTCTTTCTTCCTCTTTAATTATTTTGTTTGTTGTCTGTTTTCCTTATGACTTTCTTTCTTTCTGTTTTTAATTTTTTTAAATTGTTTTCTTCTTCCCGTCTTTTTTTTCGCAAACGTATAGTTATTTATTGATATTTCTTGCTTACTTCTTATGTGTTTTCTGTGATATTTCTTTCTTTTTTTTTTTCGTGTTGTGCCTGCACATTACATATATTCTTACAATTATTCAGCCCTCTTCTCTTCTTTGATTTCATGTGCCACTATTTACCTCTTTCTGAAATTTACATTTATTTGTTTATTTCCACCCTTTCCTTTATTCGTGACTTCTTTACTTATTTCTTTTCATTCGTCTTTCCCTCTTTCTGTATTATTCTTCTTAAATCTTCTTTATTATTTGTATGTATTCCTAAGAAATAGAGAAGAAGGGCAGAATGTCAGACGGGCCTGCGTGCCCAATTCTTAACCCTTTGGAAATAAAGACTTTTGTTCGTTCGTTCGTTTGTTCGTTCTTCCACGTGTCATCAAATGTCTGTTTCAAAACGCCACCTCTAATGTTCTTAATTTCTTTGGTCTTTTATGTTTTCTTCATTTTCTATTTATGTTTTCATTGTTTTTAAAACAATCCCTAATTTTGTATTTCATAGACGTATACAATCGATCCTGAATTTGGTTATATACCGTTCACGGATTAATCTCAGTTTAAAATCGATATCTTATCCTGTCTGGACTTATTGTTCCATTTTTAATGTAATAAGAAACAATGTAACAAGAAGCATGGCTAGGGCAAGTAGAAAGAATGGAAGACAATAGGGTAACAAAACTCGCTTACACTCAGGAAATAAATGACCGTAGACCCCGAGGTAGACCAAGAAGACGGTGGAGAGATAATATATATACAGACCTACAAGCATTTTGAATCAATGACTGGCAAGAGAAGGTCAACCAGAGAGACGAATGGAGACGTATTGTATCTGCAGCAAAGAACCTCAATGGCTCGGAACGCTGAAGAAGAAGAAGAATAAGAAACAAACATTTACAAGAATTCATTATGCTTTTTTGTTTGTTTTGAGAACCCACTTCTACCTTAATACACATTGTCCTCATCAAATATGACAGTCCTTGGGCAGGTCGTGAAGCTTCCAGATCATTCCATCCGCTAGTTGCAGGGGCCTGTGTTTGCCTGCCAACACACTGGTCTTGTGTTCGAGTCGACCTCGACGGGGTGATTTAAAATAAAGATGATCTGGGCTCCCAGGTCGACCCAACCTTAAATGGGTACCAGTAAATGTTTTGGGAAGTAAATGAGGTGCTGTGATAATAATCAGACCGTCCATCGAGCACTGATAGGTCTATAGGTCTAGCATGGGAAGTAAATGAGGTGCTGTGATAATAATCAGACCGCCCATCGAGCGCTGATTGGTCTATACAATTATGGGTCTAGCGTCATATACCCAACACGTGGGGAAAAGGTCCTTTGCTTATTTCTACCAAATACAGCTCAGACAGGACTGCTCTACTGCTGATTGGAGGAACCAAAGATGCTAAACTCTACGGAAGCCTACCGGATCTGGAGACAACATTACAGTTCACGCAGGAAATTAACAGTGCAGATATAGGCTGATTCTTAGCGAATGAAAATAAGAAAAACAAGGAGTCTTCTCTGTCTGTCTGTCTGTCTGTCTGTCTGTCTGTCTGTCTGTCTGTCTGTCTGTCTGTTTGTTTGTTTGTCTGTCTGTCTGTCTGTCTGTCTGTCTGTCTGTCTCTCTCTCTCTCTCTCTCTCTCTCTCTCTCTCTCTCTCTCTCTCTCTCTCTCTCTCTCTCTCTCTCTCTCTCTCTCTCTCTCTCTCTCTCTTCTTTATCATGCACGCCTTGTGATGTTGATTGTCTGAGTTGCTCACATTCTGCTGTCATATTTGTTGCCAATGTTTCCCCCATTACAGATATTTGCCCATGCCATAATGTACAATTGTCTGGTATCTGCTTCCAGGTTTGCCCCTGTATTTCTTCCTCTTTTATTTCGCCCTTTGTTTCCAAGCTCTGTGTCGATGTGGTTACGGACGCAGTTCGTAATCCCGCATACCGTGTTCGAAATACAGCTGCGGGCGATTTGGCAGCACACCGCCTTGTATTGGTTTTCATACAATGGTGTTAGTACTGATCGTTCAGAAAGCAATGGATGGTAAACTATTGTACGTAAACTTGCACAGGAATCACAATCAAAAATGCTATGGTTGACTGCGACGTCCTGTAAAAAGTATATGCGACTAACCTGTTGTTGTTTTTTTTTTGTTCTGCAAATGTAGGACACTCCAGCAAAACATGCCACTATATTGCACATTTAGACGGTGCAGAAATAATTCCATAACGACCAGTGTGCTTTCCTTCACTGCCCACCGGAACAGCCATACGTTGCTATCTACACACAGCAACACCAGGAACACGGTTATCGTTATAATTATCATCAGCATCATTATCAACAATAACAGACAGAGATAATGTCGCCACAAGCAGAGCCTAGATAACACTTACGTGTCTGATATGAACGTAGGCAGCTGCACTTTCACCAGTATATCCTTCCTGAAGGTTCGCTGTGATGACTATTAAGGTCAAGCAAGGATGTGTTTAAAGGCCTTAATATTTTCAGATGTAAAATTGAGATAAAGAGATAGCTATTTTGTCACTCCTGTTTTCCCGCCATATTTATTCAACATTATGCAGAAAAGGTAACGAAAAACGCCCACAATAATGAGACATTGGTCAGGACATTGCAGACGCATTCAACATGAGAGTGCAAGGAGGAGGGGGATATTTTTAGGAATTGGAAGGTTTTTAGCTCGCTGTCATGAGAGCCACGTTCTGTAAAGAACCTGCTACATGATGATTGAGTTGAGTTCAGCTAACAACAGTCATCACTGCACTCAGGACATTCCTATACGGGCTCCGTCCCCTCATTCAACAGCCAGCGAAGAGTCACACTACTAATCGTTCCCACCGCTATCTGATTGAAAGTTCTCCTGGTCTTCCCTCTCAGTTTTGAGATTCTACCAGAACCCCTGCCAATCCCCCGCAATCTCATCGTTCCCACATACGGGTTCTCAATCTGTTCCTCCACCATTTCCACCTGGTCCCACATGCGCACGACCACCTCTTCCTTGTCCATAGGTAATCGACCACCAAGAGGTGCATTCTTTGCCAGCCTATCAACCGGTTCATTACCCCGCGCTACCGCATGGCCTGGAGGAAACATACATACAATTCATACAATCTGTGACATTTGAAGCGAGTTAAAAAAAGTCGCTTAAAAGTCATTGCACCGGGTTTTATCACATATGGCTCGGTCTCTTTCCGCAGCACGGAAAGCGTCGTACAAAGCACGAACTCCGTAGCTTTTAGCGACGACCCACAAGAGTCTCCGAAACATTTAACTCGTAAACCAAAGGGTGCGACCCGGAATCGAACCCACAACCTTCGGAGCACGAGTCAAACGGCTTGACCACTTCGCCACAGAGACTCCCTTGAAGCGAGTTGAGCCATTCCACACGAAACATCCTTTCTCCACTTCATTACGCATACTCCTTGAGTCCGTGATAAAGACAATGTGTTTTGCAGTGGCCTCTAACCAACGGAATGCCGCTATGACTGCTTCCATTTCCATTCTAATGCTGGAGGTCTTAGCTTCATATGCCATCCTCTCCTTTTTCAAGAATCGTCCATTAGCCTTCGCAATGAAACCCAAACCATCCCGTCTGTTTCTCACCACTAACCCATCAGTATAGATCACTATGTCACATTGATGTGTATTACTCTGGATCAGTAGTTGCACATCAAACTATCTGCGGCCATTCGCCCGTTCTCTGCACTCACGACCCAGTGTTACCATTACATTGTGCCAGTCCGTCCTGTCTGTCGGTACTTCAACCCACTCTTTTTCACGATTGATAGTCTCTAGATCACAAACCTGGGGAGGGGGGAAGGCGCCTGAGTGGTCTCGAGGTATGGTGTCCTTCTCGAGTGCTGGAGGTCCCGCGTTCAAGCCCCGGAGAGGGCCGGAAATTTTTCACGTGGATTTCTAGTAACCAAATTTCTCCCTGATTTCTGGGTAGTGAGATCGGACGCCCGTGTGTATTGTGCACGTAAAAAATCCCTTGGCAGTTGGAAATCGAAAAAGAGCAGCCTAACGGCGCTGCCCGGGCAAAATTTCGAGTAAAAAATCTAACCAGAGTATTTCAGGATCCTCTCCGGTGCTACGGAGTTCGTGTACTGAGCTCAGATTCTTCGGACACAGGCTTGAGTTAGAAGCAGAACGGGGCACTTATGGGTTACACCCGTGTGCGTGATGTTGATCCGTCGACTAAACTAATCTAAACTAGATCACAAACCTGATGTAAAGATATTTCCGCCAGTGCCTCGTCTTAGTCTATGACCCTTGAGCATATCCATGGCTTCATGCAGGGGGTGATCCCTATCTGCAGCAACTCTCAGGTACCATTTGGCCTGAAGGACTCTTTGCCTATCCGCCATTTATGATGTTAATGGTTTATGCCAGTCTATTCTGTAAATCTGCCGATGAAGCTTTCGTAACACTCTTTCTCTTTGAAGTGGATCATTGACAATCGGCAGATCCATCCATCCATCATGTGACATGCCGATAAGCGTGGGTGGTCATGTTTTTCCATCTCACTCGATCACCAGAGTCGTGGATCAGCTCCGTGTTTCTGTCTCGACTATGCCATGTGGCCACGCCATTCAGGTATTTACTTCTAGGTCTTCACTTGGTCTGTTCCCAACGATCTTGCCAGTTGTCACCAAGTTCTCCAATTCATTTCTTCTCATAACATGTCCAAAAATTTTTGACTATCTACGTCTAATGTCTCTAATCAGTTTACTATATTCATTTGTTTCTTTTAGGACTTGTTCATTGGTTTTTATGTCTGTCCATGGTATTTTCCTCAGAAACCACATTTCCACATCCATCAGATGTTTTTCAGCTTGGCTGCTCATTGTCCACGCTTCACATCCATAGAAAAGTACAGGTTCTATGTAACACTCTTTTTCTCGTTGCAAATGATATCTTTTTATTGGTCAGTTTGTTTTTCATCTTGCAAAAGGCTACCTTCGCAATGGCAATTCATGTTCTAATCTTTACAAGACATCTCCCATCAGATGTTACGACTGCTAGCTAACTAGCTAACCAACCAACCAACCAACCAACCAACCAACCAATCAACCAATCAACCAATCAACCAACCAACCAACCAATCAACTAACTAACTAACTAACTAACTAACTAACTAACTAACTAACTAACTAACTAGTTAACTAACTATCTTATTAACTAACTAGCTAACTAACTAATTATTGATGATGACGATGATGATGATGACGATGATGATTATGATGATGCTGATGACGATGATAATGTTGACGATGGTGTTGACGATGATAATGACGATGACGATGATGACAATGACACTGATGATGACAATGACACTGATGGTGACAATGACACTGATGATGACAATGATGATGATGACGATGATAATGTTGACGATGATGTTGACGATGATAATGACGATGACGATGATGACAATGACACTGATGATGACAATGACACTGATGATGACAATGACACTGATGATGACAATGACACTGATGATGACAATGATGATGATGACGATGATAATGTTGACGATGATGGTGTTGACGATGATAATGACGATGATGACAATGACACTGATGATGACAATGATGATGATGACGATGATAGCGATGATGATGATGATGATAATGAGGATGATGACGATTTACGATGACGATGATGACGATGAGAATAACGATGACGATGATGACACTGATGATGACAATGATGATGATGACGATGATAATGTTGACGATGATGGTGTTGACGATGATAATGACGATGACGATGATGACAATGACACTGATGATGACAATGACACTGATGATGACAATGACACTGATGATGACAATGATGATGATGACGATGATAGTGATGATGATGATGATGATGATAATGAGGATGATGACGATTTACGATGACGATGATGACGATGAGAATGACGATGATGACGATGAGAATGACGATGGCGATGATGTCTTTGCGAATAATGATGACGATGATGATGATGATGATGATGACAGTAATGAAGATGATCTTGTTTATGACGATCATGATGACAATGATGATGATGATGATGCTGATTATGATGGCGACGACGATGATGATGATGATAATGATGATGATGATGATGATGACGATGAGAATGACGATGATGACGATGAGAATGACGATGACGATGATGTCTTTGCGAATAATGATGACGATGATAGTGATGATGATGATGATGATAATGAGGATGATGACGATTTACGATGACGATGATGACGATGAGAATGACAATGACGATGACGATGATGACACTGATGATGACAATGATGATGATGACGATGATAATGTTGACGATGATGGTGTTGACGATGATAATGACGATGACGATGATGACAATGACACTGATGATGACAATGACACTGATGATGACAATGACACTGATGATGACAATGACACTGATGATGACAATGATGATGATGACGATGATAGTGATGATGATGATGATGATGATGATAATGAGGATGATGACGATTTACGATGACGATGATGACGATGAGAATGACGATGATGACGATGAGAATGACGATGACGATGATGTCTTTGCGAATAATGATGACGATGATGATGATGATGATGATGACAGTAATGAAGATGATCTTGTTTATGACGATCATGATGACAATGATGATGATGATGCTGATTATGATGACGACGACGACGACGACGACGACGATGATGATGATGATGATGATGATGATGATGATGATGATGATGATGATGATGATGATGATGATGATGACCATAATGATCAAGATGACAAGACGATGATTATTATTATTACGATGATGATGACGATGATGATGATGACAACGATGATGATGACGAAGATATTGATGATGATGCCAATGATAATGACAATAATGATCAAGATGACAATGACAATGATTGTTATAACAATGATGATTATAACGATGATGATGATGATAAACATTACTGTTGTCATTTGGGGATACTAAAGAACGCACCACAGACACATGCCTGCTTTGCTAAAGAAACGCAAATTTCGCGAACCTTAATCCCCCCAATCAATAAATAAAAAAACGCATTGCTTCTAATAAATACAATTGCTGCAGCACTGCCAACTTCTTTGTTCCCACACGCTTTCATAATTCAAGCTGGGTATGCACGTCTAAATTCCAACAATGCTAACTGCCCTCGAAATCGTTCTAATATGGCTCTTGTTATTCCAGGCATTCTGTGTGCGCGGCGTCTATAGAAACCGACGTGAGCACGAATACCTACCTCGCCTACATGTTGACTGCAAATTTGTGACATTTTCCTGCACCTAGCCCGCATTTCATGTTTGGCGGCTAACTCCCAGCTGTTATACAGGCTATTGTAGCTGATTCTTTATAGAAGTAGTATTTAATGTACTTTGAGCATGTGGGAATGGATTATTATAGCTCATCAGTTTGTCTGTCTGTCTGCCTGTCTGTCTAATTTTCTGTCCATCTGTATATCAGTCTGTTTGTCTATTTATCTTCTTCTTCTTCTTCTTCTTCTTCTTCTTTTCGTGATTTACCGTTGCTGCTACAACTACTACTGCTGCCACTGCTGTTGTAATTGCTACTTTTATTACTATTAATACTACTACAGCGGGTTTCTGTGGCGAAGGGCTTAAGGACGATATCCGTAATCCTGCATACCCGCATTCGAAACACAGCTGCGCGCGATTTGGCAGCAGATCGCGTTGCGTTGGGTTTTAACGAATTGTTATGGGATCCGGTTGTTCAGAAAACAATGGCAAACTTTTTATTTTTGCATATCCTATTTACAGGACATCGCTTTCAACACTAGCGTTTTACTGCTGTTGTTGATGTCTTGGCAAGTTTACGATCAGTAGTTTGCCATTGATTTCTGAACTACCGGCTCCCATACCAACACGTTAAGACCCAGCGCGACGCGTCTGCTGCCAACTCGGTCGCAGCTGTGTTTCGAACGCAGGTAAGCGGGCTCACAAATCACGTCTGCAAGCCCTTAGCCACGGAGAATGGCAAACTACTGAACGTAAACTTGCCAAGACATCTAAAACAGCAATAAAATGCAGGTGGTGACAGCGATGTCCTGTAAAAGGATATGCAAAAAATGCTACTACTACTACTACTACTACTACTACTACTACTACTACTACTACTACTACTACTACTACTACTACTACTACTACTAATCCAAATCCTAATACTTCTACTACTACTACTACTACTACTACTACTACTACTACTACTACTACTACTACTACTACTACTACTACTACTACTACTACTACTACTGGTTAGCGAGGTAGGGGTATCCCCTATCAAAGGAGATGTATGACGCCTCCTTTCCTCCGTTAGTCTACAGGACACCCTTGGGCAAGGCTGAGTATCTGTTTATACCCCCTTCCCCCTTCCCAATTAGGGTTACGTGAAGCCATGGAAGCAGGTGGTGGATGGAGTGTGAGAGCAGCCGACAGATTGTTGTTGGTTATGGTCTTGCACTCTGCGGCGATAGGCAGATGATCTCATCAGTAGAGACAATGACTATGGCCACCGACTAGTACAGTTACTGCCCAGAAGGAAAGCAATGGCAAACTACCTTCCGCAAAACTTGCCAAGAAACCATAACGACCATGAAAGAAAACATAATAAGAAAGAGATCTGGTGGCGAGACCCCTAGGCCAAGCAGATCAGATAACACTGGGGAAGAGTGTGACACAGGGGCCAGTACTAGTAATCGTGATGACGGAGTTAATCCCGACTGTGTTACCAAGGAAATCCCCTGTGTCATACTAAAACGGAGAATGAGAATAGGAACGTGGAATGTGAGAAGTTTGTATGAAGGAAAGCTTAAAGTAGTATGTGATGAGATTGAGAGCTTAATATTCAAATTTTAGGAATTAGTGAACATCGCTGGAGATGCAAGGGACATTTTACAAATGAAAATGGAAGTCTTTTCATATATTCTGTTAGAGACATTGGAGGCCCGAGCGGAGTGGCATTTTGGTTAGATAAAACAACTGCAAAAGCTTCAATGGGATATAACCCAGTTAGTGACAGAATCTTCACTATTAGACTTAAAGGACGTCCAAAAAACCTCTCATACAAATATATGCACCTACTTCAACAGCAGTCGAGGACGAAGTTGAAGATTTTTACAGCACAATGCAAGACATATTAAATATGATTGGTCATAATGATATAACAATAATAACTGGAGATTTTAATGCTAATGTAGGTACGTTATATTTCAAGCAATGTTTGATCCTTCTGTCCCCCTTTTATATTTCGGTGGCCCACAACAGTTCTCTCTCTCTCTCCCCCCCCCCTCCTCCCCGGGACACTTGAGTACAAACTAAAGTTACTATGTACCACAGACAAGAAAACTAAACACTCACTGAAATAAGAAGAAGAGAGAAGGTTTATTAGAGACCCTGTCTCTGGATTTAGAGAACCAATAAATGACACCGGAATAGACCGGTTGGCGATGTCATCCCTAAGGCCGCTTGAAATGTAAGAGATGTAAGCCCATGGCATTGCATGTGAAGGTCTGCATGGGGTTTGAGTCGCCTGGAGGTTGTAGTCGTCCTTCCCTGAGGCATTAGAATGGAGTTAGGTGGCTACTGTGTATTCTCAAACCGGGGTTGCATGTCCTTTTTTTTGCGCTCGCTCGCTTTGAACGCAAGCGTAGTCCATACACACTATATATAGTAGTGACGGACTGAATGTTGCGTGTGGATTAGCTTTCCCTATTAACAGTGTCCCTCGCCATCAGGCAAACCCACTCCGACTTCAAAGGTACTTGTAATTAACGTCCCCAAGTCGAGGACGACAGGTCAACATTTTAGTCCAGCTGTCCAGTGTAGGGGTTGAACCGCTGACCTCGGAATCAGCACACCGGATGTTTAAGAACACGCGTTCTTATCGTTTCGGCCATGCGGACCTACGTTGAATGTCCTGATCTGTGAGGCTACTCTTCAGGTTTTTACCTATTTGAACCAGCTCCGAACGCGTGCTCAGTGTCAACTTTCTGGGTGATTTGGAGCTGGCTCTTTTTGTCACCATCTAGGCAGAAAGGGGGAATCATTTAATTATAGAAATGACAAGCCAGCTGGACTTCGAAATAGAAGTCTCTGCCTTGCAGAGACGAATCATGGAATACTTCTTGGTCCGGACCGACGTTGTCTTTTTCGTGAAAGCGCATGGAATGAATGATGGCGCTGTTGGTGCCCGGATGTTACAGTTGCTTGCTTGTGTTCGTTGGCTTGAGCTCCAACGCGAAGTCCTGTATGTCGGATGAAGGCATCCTGTTGTCCAACATCAGTGTGATGTCATACAGGACCTGAGTTTTGCGTGAGTATCCGTTGTCCCATGTCTGGCTTATTGGTGTGCAGACTGGTGGTTCCTCGCCGTACAGGCAGACACTCTCCGACTTCGGAGGAATCGGCGATCCTACTGACTTTAGCCAGGACCCCGAAGGGACCTGTTGCCCAGGACGCTCGACGAGGACGCGTCAATAGGTCTTGGCCAGTATATAACCCGGCCCTGGTGCCTTGGAAACACCTCTGCGTCCCGATGTTACAGTTGTTTCGAAACCCAACACACCGAAAGCCCCGAGACAATTCTGAATTAGGGAATGCACGGATTGAACTATAGAATTATCTACGCACATTCCCACAGATGTCCTCAGATCCACGGGAATCAGTGAGTTTTACTAAGAGAAGCAGTGTGCCGCACGAAAAGGGAATGATAAACAAACAAAATAGACCCACACATACACAACATGATCCCTATAATCAAAGTCAATCCCCCCACCCCACCTCCCTAAAGGAGTAGTAAACCTGGTGAATAATCCGTCCTTACTGAGATACGCTGGCTTGTCGCGACAGTGTGTGCTAAGCAGAGTCCCAATTCTAAACATATGTGCAAAGCACTAACCCTAGATAAACGTTCGTGTCTCTAATCCTTGACAAATTTGCACAACATTAACCCAGATAATTGTGCATACTACCAACCATGGACACATGTGCGGAGCAATAATCCTAGACAAATGTGCACAGCATTAGTCCAGACAATTGTTCAAACCCAGCGCCGCGCTGTAGAGTTTCTCAGTATGTTGCACGTCTTCGAAATGCCGCCCTGTTTGTTGCACGTCTTCGAAATGCCGCCCTGTTTGTTGCATGTCTTCGAAATGCCGCCCTTCCTTCGCTTTTTATGCATCCCCCATTACGCCTGATGCGGCTGGCGCTCTGTATCATAGCACGGCACTGCCCTGTTCAAAGCACTAACCCAGACAATTGTGCAGACCACGAACCCTAGAGATGTACAGAGCACTCATCCCAGACAATTATACATAGCACTAACCCAGACAAACGTGCACAGCACCAACTCAGACAGTTGTGCACATCACTAACCCAGACAATTATGCTGAGCACCAATCCAAAGCAATCATGCAGTGCAGAATAATTTTCGTTCATTCCCTGGAAGATGGACTTGTCTTTGCCAACGACCTCGGTACCGTGGGATAGATTTTGACGGCAACTTTCCATTATATTACTAGAGCGACATTCCTGACCACAGAGATCATTGAGTGCAGCAAGTTTGAGAGCGTCATGCTGTTACCCATATTGCAGCACATTTGAGATAGGCATGTTGTTTCCTATCCTACAGTATTCTCGTACGACAATATCAGTTTACAATGCGCTGGTGTAGTGGCTAGACGCATGTTTGCAGGACTTCTGGTCATGGATTCGATCCGCCTTGGAGAGGCTTGGATTTTTTTTTAAAAATTGATCTGGATTCCCAGGTCGACTCAGCCAAAAATGGGTACCGGGAAATTAGTTGGAAAGAAAAGGTGACCATCGTGGTACTGACCACATGGCCTACCTACAGGCGGTTGGTTTTTAGAATATGAAGGGGAACCTGAGAAATCCAAGAGTTGACCACAGATAAACCTCAAGTTATAGCCAAATGCCTACTCGCGTATGCCCACAAGCTGAAAAATCTCACCCAGAAAGATTCAGAAAAGGAAGTCCAAAGAATGGCTGCGCTGTTGCAAAACGAGATGCTCAACAGTCAGACACAGAGAAAAGGCATAAAGGAAAACAAAGCAGCTAAACCAAGGGATGAGTCCGTCTAAGGACTAAATCCACTCAAAACCGACGAGCAATGAACAATCACTAACAGACGGAAAAGCA
Source organism: Cepaea nemoralis (assembly GCA_014155875.1). Classification (NCBI taxonomy): domain Eukaryota; kingdom Metazoa; phylum Mollusca; class Gastropoda; order Stylommatophora; family Helicidae; genus Cepaea; species Cepaea nemoralis. Next base: position 80,473 of record JACEFZ010013844.1, read on the forward strand.
ATAAGAGGCAGACACAAAGGAAACCGCACTGGCCAAAACCCCCAGATGAAGTCACACCATGAAATCTGCTGCACAGAAAAGTCAACAAATTGAAACAGAAGGGAAAAGAAACTAAGACCGTGCTATGAACCACCAAAATTATAACCAAGGATGAAAGAGCCGATTGATCTAGGTGGAAACTTGCTTTTAGTTTCTACAAATCAGATCGGATCGGATAAAATATGCCTACAACAAAATGCCCAATGCATCCCAAGGTGTTTAAAATGGTCTTTTACTATTATCTTTGCATTGTCTGCATTCTGTATGACCATTAACTATGCGATCCTATGCCAGTTCTGGCTCTGTGGCGAAGAGTTACCGACGCAATTCGTATTCCCGGATATCATGCTCGAAACACAGCTGCGGCCGATTTAGCAGCATATCGCCCTGCGTTGGTATTTCATACAATGGTATGAATGCTGGTGGCTCAGAAAGCAAAGGCAAACTACTGAACGTAAACTTGCCAAGAAATCACAAACGGCCAAAACATGCTGGAGTTGAATTCGACGTCCTATAAAGGATATACAACTAACTGTCAGTTCAGTCCAGGCCTGTGATGATCATTTATCTGTCGTGCGTTGAGATCGTACATTGGAAATCTTTCATTGCGTTCCAAGAACCCACACGGCGCCAGCTGGTGCCAGAGTTAATTATACGATGTTCTTTTGTTCACAACAGCCTGAACTTTGCTCCATCAACAATAGCAATAAGTACAATTCCTACAACTTGTGCTGCTGCTACTGCTGTGGCTAATATTACTGTTGCTGCTCCTACTACTTTTACGTCTGCTGCTGCTGCTGCTGCTGCTGCTGCTGCTGCTACTACTACTGCTGCCACTACTACTGATACCACCACCGCCACCACCACCACCACCACCACCACCACCACCACCACCACCACCACTACCCGAAGTCAAGGACCAGAATTTAACATCTGAGTCCAACTGAACGGTGTAGGTGTTGAACCCGCTACCCCGCCAGCAGCGCAGGGGGATTTAAAAGCCAGCGATCTTATCCATTCAGCCACGTTGACTGGGTGCCGAATAATATTATAACCTTATGTTAAGTGCATGGGGAGGAAACATGGAGAGGAAAGGACCGGGCCACCCAACTCATTACGCTACCGCCTAGTTTTCGTGAATGTCTAACACTTCCCAGCACTTGGTCGTTTTCAGCCATATGGTTACCTTGTACATAAGTAATTGCGACCTGGTATATTAATGTAATCCCAGGTGGCGTGAGTTCGACAACAAAAATACATTAATGTGCAGTGTATCAGTGGGACAATACAGACGTCAGGGTGAAATTCTTGGTTATGAAATTATTTTCCATAATCATCATCATGTGCTATGCCGATAAGCATGGGCGGTCGTGTTTCTCCATCTCACACCATCACCAGAGTCGTGGATCAATTCCGTGTTCTTGTCTCGACCATGCCACATGTCCAAGTCATTCAGCTTTATACTTCTCTGCCTTCCGCTTGTTCTTTTCGCCTCAAACTTGCCAGTTGTCACCAAGTTATCTAATTTATTGCTTCTTATAACGTGTCCAAACATGTTGACTGTCTACGTCTGATTCCTCTAATCAATTTACGGTTTTCATTTGTTTCTTGTGGTAATAGTTTCCCTCAACTCCCTACATTACACCAAAGTAGCTCTGCTGAATGGCTTTCAATTTGGAATGTGAACGAGCGAATCTGGCAGAGCTTGAGGGTAGCTGCGCTGTGGTTTCTGAGATGAATGTTGCTACTGCCTTGGACAGCCAGAATAACTACCTACCATTGACAGAGACAGGATAGTTAAAGTAGAACATTCATTATTTTTGCCTTATGCAGAAATGCGCGGCTGCTGGGCTTCTGGTTGACTGCCACTGCCATCAACGATGAACTGTATTTCGTGGACTGTGTGGGTGAACATCTAGGAAACATCCAGATGGGAAAATGACTGCCGATTCCATCAGAGATGAACTGGGTTTTTCGTGGGGGACTATTGTCTTGACATTCTGGCGGCGGCAGTATGCGCAGTGTATCTGTGCGGGCTGTTGTTTGTCGAGACTCCTGTCTTTTCCACTTTTCACATTGGGCAATGGGGAGCGTTTTGTGTGATATTCACTGGCACAGGAATGAAGCATAATGGGGACGACCCGTTGCTGTGAAGTTGGAACTGCGACTAACTAACTAACTAATTCATCATCATTATGTGTCATGCGTGGGTAGCGGGGTAGGGGTATCCCCTATCAAAGGAGAAGTAAGGCGCCTCCTTCCCTCCGCTAGCCTACGGGACATCCCTTGGGCAAGGTGGAGTACCCGTTTAGCCCCCCGATCAGGGTTACGTGAAGCCATGGGTGCAGGTGGTGGATGAAGATGGAGAGCAGCCAACAGATAGTTGTAGGTTATGGTCTCCACCTTCACGACGGTAGGCAGAGGATCTCTATTTTGAGGAGACAATGGCTACGGTCACTGACCAGTATGGTCACTGCTAGGAAGGAAAGCAATGGCAAACTACCTTCTTTACAGATGCCAAGAAAATCATGTTGTGTGAAATCATCGATAATCAGAGAAACGGCGTAAATGGGTGCTCCATAGGAGCAGCCTCGCCCGGTAGGGATAGTCATGCGCACCAGGTGACTCCAGACCGTCAACAGGCTACTAGGTGCAACAGATTAATATCATTGAAAGTAGGAACTTGGAACGTTAGAACAATGAATGCAGATGGAAAATTAGAAAACATCAAAAAAGAAATAGGGGAGAGAGAAGATTAACATATTAGGAGTATCGGAAACAAGATGGAAAGGAGCAGGGATAAGGACAGGAGAGGATTGTAAGATTATTTACTCTGGGGGAGAAGAACAGCAAAGAGGTGTAGCCATTATATTAGATAAGCAAACATCAAATTCTGTCAAAGGATATCATGCTGTGTCAGACAGTCCTATTAGTAAAATTAAACGGAAGACCTTTTAAAATAAATGTCATTCAAGTATATGCCCCAACAAGTGAAAGCAGTGAAGAAAGCATAGAGGAATTTTATAATAACGTGGAGTCTGCTTTGAAGAACTGCAAAAAATCAGAAATAAATATCATAATGGGTGATTTCAACGCAAAAATAGGACAGCAAGGCGATGGATGCAGTGTAGGCAACCATGGTTTGGGAGAGAGAAATGAAAGAGGATACAGACTTGTAGAATGGGCAAAAGAACAAGAAATGGTTGTAGGAAACACCTGGTTTAAACAGCATCCTAGAAGATTATGGACATGGAGGAGTCCAGACAGCAGGATTAAAAACCAGATAGATTACATCTTGATTAGCAAAAGGTTTCGAAATGCGTTAACAGTCGTAAAAACAGTTCCAAATGCAGACTGTTACAGTGATCACAGATTAATTACAGGAACATTGAGGGTAAAGTTAAAGAAAGTCAAGTATACAGCAGGAAACCCTAAATATGACTTGTGCAAATTGAAAACTGACAAAGAAATACAAGATAATTTTAACATAGAAGTAAAGAACAAATTTGATATATTGTCTGATTTAGAGATCCTGTTTCAAGATGTTGATGATCAATGGGAAACGATGAAGAATTCAATCAGTTGCGCAGCAGAAAAAAAACTATTCCAAAAGTAAAGAAAGTGGGCCGTAAGACATGGATGACTGAAGAAATTTTACAACTAATGGAAACAAGAAGACAGAACAAAAATAATCCTGCCAAATATGAAGAAATTCACAGAAAAGTGAGAACCTTATGTAAGGAGGCAAAAGAAACATGGCTTGAGAAAAATTGCAGAGAAATTGAAAAACAACACAACAGTAAAAATGCGAAACTAATGCACAAAAGAATTCAGGAGCTTACTAATCAAAGAACACGTACATCAGCAGGCTGCCTAAAGACAAAAGATGGAAGAGTCATAATAGAAAAAGATCAGATATTACATGAATGGTCAGATTACGTGAAAAACCTGTATGACGATAACAGAGACGAACAGTATGATGTTCAAAATAATAATGAAGGACCAGCAATTTTGAAGATGGAGGTTCAGAATGCTCTTAACCATATGAAATCTGGCAAGACCCCCGGTTCAGACAGCGTCACAACAGAAATGATTAATGCTTTAGAAGAATATGGAATAAATCAAGTTACCAGTCTGCTTAATACAATATATGATACTGGAAATATACCTCAGGAGTTATGTAATTCTGTATTTATTGCAATCCCAAAGAAATCAGGAGCCTTGGAATGTGATCAACATCGAACAATTAGTATAATGAGTCACATCACGAAGATTTTGCTAAGAATTATCATGCAAAGAGTTAGGAGGAAAATACAACCTGAAATAGGAGAAGAACAATGTGGGTTTGTGGAAGGCAAGGGTACAGTAAATGCTGTGTATATACTGAGAAACATAATCGAACGTTCTATAGAAGTAAACAAAGATCTACACCTTTGCTTTATTGACTACACAAAGGCTTTTGATAAAGTGAGACATGTCAACATGATAAGGATGCTTGAAGATCTACAAATTGATGGAAAAGATCTTAGACTTGTAAAAAACATATATTGGAAACAACAAGCTGCCATAAGAGTTGATAATGAAGTAAGCCAATATCAGCCTATTAAAAGGGGTGTGAGACAGGGATGTGTAATGTCTCCAGATCTGTTTTCCCTGTACAGTGAAAGTATTTTCAGAAATATTGAAGATATGGAAGGAATCAACATTGGGGGACGATGCATCAATAACATTAGATATGCAGATGATACAGTCTTGATTGCAGACAATGAACAGGACCTGCAAAATTTAGTAGATGCGATTGTTACACACAGTGAACAACTAGGGTTAGAATTAAATTGTAAAAAGACACAGATTATGGTCGTCACTAGGAAGGACGAAATACCACAATGTAATATACAAGTAAATGGGAATATTCTTCAACAAGTGAGCAGGTACAATTATCTCGGAACAGTAATAACATCTGATTGGAGATGCCTTGAAGAGATTAGAACAAGAATCGCCATGGCAAAAGTAGCCTTTAGCAAGATGAAAAACATATTGACCAATAAAAAGATGTCAATTGAAACGAGAAAAAGAGTGTTGAGATGCTACATTGAACCTGTACTTTTATATGGATGTGAAGCGTGGACAATGAGCAGTCAGGCTGAAAAACATCTGATGGCTGTAGAGATGTGGTTTCTGAGGAAAATGCAAAGAATACCATGGACAGCCAGAAAGACCAATGAACAAGTCCTTCAAGAAACAAATGAAGATCGTAAATTGATTAGAGAAATTAGACGTAGACAGTCAAAATTTTTTGGGCATGTTATGAGAAGAAATGGATTGGAGAATTTGGTGACAACTGGTAAGATCGAGGGGAACAGACCAAGGGGAAGACCTAGAAGCAAGTACCTGGATGGCTTGGCCTTGTGGCATGGTCGAGACAGAAACACGGAGCTTATCCACGACTCTGGTGATCGAGTGAGATGGCAGAACATGACCGCCCACGCTTACCGGCATGGCACATGATGGATGGATGGATGTGTCATGCTGATAAGCGTGGGCGGTCACGTTTCGCCACAACATACTATTATCAGAGTCCTGTATCAGCTAAGTGTTCGTGTCCCAGTCATACCACGTCGCTAAGCAATCCAGGTATTTACTTCTCTGCCTTCCTCTTGTTCTCTCCCCCCCCCCCCCCCCCATCCCCCAATCATGCCAATTGTCACCAAGTACTCAAATTTATGTTTTTCTCATAACGTGTCCAAACAAATTTTGACTGTCTACGTCTAATTTCTCTAATCAGTTTACGGTTTTCATTACCATCCATTATGTGCCATGCCGGTAACCGTGGGCAGTCATGATTCGCCATTTCACTAGATCACCAGAGTCGTTGATCAGCTCAGTGTCCCTATCTCGACCGTGCCTCGTGACTAAGCCATCCATATATTTACTTCTCTGTCTTCCCCTTGATATCTTTCCCTCAATCTTGCCAGTTGTCACCAAGATCTCTAATTTATTTTTTCTCATAACATGTCCAACAAATCTTTACTGTCTACGTCTAATTTCTCTAATTAGAGTACGATTTTCATTTGTTTCTTGTATGACTTGTTCATTGGTTTTTCTGTCTCTCCATGGTATTCTTTGCATTCTCCTCAGAAACCACATTTCCACAGTCATCAGGTGTTTTTCAGCTTGACTGCGCATTGTCCACGCTTCACATCCATACAAAAGTACAGGTTCTATGTAGCATCTCAACATTTATTTTCTCGTTTCAATTGACATCTTTTTATTGGTCAGTATGATTTTCATCTTGCTAATGGCTACTTTCTTGTTCTAATCTCTTCAAGGCATCTCCCATCAGATATTATTACCTATCCGAGATAACTCACTTGTTTAACAATATTCCCATTTATTAGGGCGAGTCAATAAGTAAGTCACACAGTTCTGTGGGATGGCAGGTAAATGTAGTTGGTGTTTACTACAGGTGCCATTAGGTGACAGCAACATCGAACTTTATATTCTCGTTCGTCAGGTGGCGCTAGGTGTCTCACGCGCAAGCGCAGCGCATAAACAAAATGGTGACTGTACTTACGGAGTGTACAGCCAAAGAGCAACGTGATATGTGCGTCGTTTTTTGTTTGTTGTTGTTGCAAACGTACTGCCACAAAGGATATTCATAAGGAAATGCTTTGTGTTTATGCTGACAAATGTTTGTCCCGTAAAGCGGTGCACAGCTGGGTACAAAAATTCATTCAAGGACGCTCTAAAATTGTTGATGAAATCCGATCTGGTAGTCATGTTCATATTGCAACAGAAGCATCCGTGCAGCGGGTGGAGGAGATGATTAAAGGTGAAAGGCGAGTAACGATAGACTCTGTAGCATCTGCAACAGGGTGCTGTGAAGTTCTATCGATGCTTCATGATGCAATTCAAAGAAAACGTCCAGGACTGCTGTCATCACCTCACCTAAAGATAGAATTAGAGGGCTGCAACTCTAGCCCAAGAGAGACAACCGAGTTGCTCAGACTAAGAAAAGTCCAGAACCTTATCGAAGGTCAACCCTCGAGTTCATGGGTCCGTGGACACTAGTGTGGCCCGCCTGAAGCGGGGTCCACGAGGAACTCGAACAGGGTTACCGCCCGTCGAATAGCGACACGCGGAAAACCATCAGAGGACAAATGGACTGAGACCAGGCAACAAGTGTCTGCCTGAGAGGGACTCGTTAGCTCTTGTATAGAGATAGAACATAGGCTAGATAGTGTGCTAGTTTGTTATATGAAATGTTTGATGTTCTATAATCTGTGATATGATGATGATGTAAAGCGCGGGCTGTTTAACCCACTGCGCCAACTGTAGATTGCCACAATAAATCGGCTATATCATAGCGAACGTATTTATTGTTTGTATTAATTAACACCTGTGTGAACCCATTAAGTTACCTAGACAAAGTAAGACGCCAACAGGTTTTTGGGGGCTAGTACCGGTTTTGACATAATATATTATGAAATAACTGTGAAATGTCATGTAAAATTATTTATTCATATCACATTGTTTGGTTAAAATAAAAGAAAATTGCAACAAGATGCAGAGGAAAGAAAATTGCAAAGAGAGACCGAAGAAAGAAAATTGCAACAAGATGCAGAGGAAAAAAAATTGCAAAGAGAGACCGAAGAAAGAAAATTGCAACAAGATGCAGAGGAAAAAAAATTGCAAAGAGAGACCGAAGAAAGAAAATCACAACAAGATGCAGAGGAAAGAAAATTGCAACTAGAGGCAGCGGAAAAGAAATTGCAAATGGAGCTCGACGCAGCGGCCAAACAGGCCCAGTTGAACGCTGATACACAGTTGAAATTGAAACAGATGGAAATAGAGTCCAACACAGAGATATCAATAAACAAATTAAGAAATAAAGAAGAGGAACAGAAATATAGTAAATATAAAGGCCTCGTTAAGGGTTTCTGTGCAGGAGATTCCATCTCCGCCTATTTAGAAAATTTCGAATGTCTCATGGCCTACCATAAAATCATTAAGGCAGATTGGGCGTTTATACTCATGAGAAATCTGGCTCTCGAGCCGCTTAAAGTAATAGAAACAGTACAAGACATATGCACTAAATGGATAAACTCGGCGAAAACCAACAATAGCCACGATAAACTAAAAGAACTAATCATCATAGATAAAATTGTGAGCACCATCCCCACACCGTTTGCAAAATTTTTAAAACAGATGGATTGCAAAACCATCCAAGAAATTGAATCCAAAGGCAATGCATTCTACACAGCAAACAGAGATATATTTCAACTCAACATTAGCCACAATGACACAGCAGCTGCAGTAATAAATACTAAGTACTCCAAGCAAACACAAGGCAAATTGAAACCGCGATCCAACAGTGATAAAGTAGCAAAATGCCAGTATTGCAGTTTGACACACAACGCTTACGAAATGTGCGACAAGTCACCGAACTATCCCCACCACCTAAAAATGATGGTGGATAAACAGAAAGCAAAACGTAACGCGTACCAAAAGGCTGTAAAATGTTACTTTTGCAGAAGCTGGGGACATTATTCACGATATTGTGAAGGTCGTAAGTTACTGAAGCAAGCTAACGCTGCATTAGTAGCAACGTCTTCTGATGATGAGACGGATTCACTGATTGAAGGTTATAATCAGCATGACAATGAAAGCGAGCTTGGTAATGCTGTACATATAGTTAACACCATTGTAGATGAAACATGTAACGCTTGCACGAAATTCCAACTAGATCCATCATTACCATGTGGCCACACGATACCTATTGCAAATGAGACAGCCAACGCTGCTTTGTCAGCCACAGGGAAGCTAACATTTTTGACAGGCTTCGTGAACAAGAAAAAGTGCTCATTAATCCGCGATACCGGGGCAACGCTCTGTGGGGTAAAGAAAACATTAGTCAACACCACAGACTACACAGACAGACATGTTAACTGTCGCACATTTTCAGGTACGATAGAAAGATACCCCCTTGCGATGGTCGAAATTCAAACACCATATATATCAGGACAACTTTTGTGCGCTGTCCTTGAAGACCCAATCGCAGATATCATACTTGGGAATTTACCTAACATCCATCCATGCTCTGACAAAGAAATTAAAGACTGGGAAGAAAAACACGGTATCCACCACACAAATACCGATATTAAAGAGAAACACCATGTTAATTTGTCTCAAACTGCCAAAATACCAAGGGAGACAAACACTGAGGTTATTCAAAAAGAATTTACCGAGGTGTACAACGCAGGGGCGGTCGAATCTTTTAACGAGACGACCGAATTAAAACCTCGAATTGAGGTCACTCCCATGCTACAAAGTACCAAACCTGTAAATGTGTTACAAAACACACACGACACAAACGCCATTACACGACAGACAACCCACAAAACCAACACGGACCAACTACAACAACCATTAGAAACATTCGCACCCAACTCAACTAACATCAATGTCGGAAAAGAACAGAAATGTTCAAAAACATTTGTATCAAAACCATGTCACAGATTGAAATTGCTTGTATTATTATTGTATATTTTATGTAACAATTGTATTGAAACCTCTTGGCACGGATCTCTTGAAAGTATCAGAACAATTTCTGGACTTGAGTACAAAAATTCAGTGCATGGAAAAGTGGACATATTCAATTTAAATGGGTTGAAACTAGACTATGCTAAACAAGACACGGAAACGAGTAGACAAATGAAACGAACTGATGACAAAAACAAAAGGACAATCACCCAACTGAATGACAGTCCGTCCTATGCCAGACATGACAGTGAGACAAATGAACAGACGCAACAAACTGGTGACAAAGACAAGACGACAATGTCCCGACAGAATGACACTTTGACAAACGAAGCATCATTAACGACGCACTCTCACGACAACAAAAACGACGAAGAGATATGGACATTACCGACATTCTGTGATATCGACAACGACTAGAGGACTAGAGGAGTGTTGCGTCTTCATGACAATGCCAGACCACATACGGCTCGATTAACTCAAGAGAAAATTAACCAACTAAGGTGGGAAGTTCTGGAACATCCACCGTACAGCCCCAACTTAGCCCCTAGCGATTTCCACCGTTTTGGTCCACTGAAAACCCACCTTGGCCGGAGACATTTCGCGAATGACGCCGAACTTGAATGTGAAGTGAAAACGTGGTTTAGAAAATAGAGCAAGAAATTCTATGAGCCGGTTTGGGAGGACTGATAAAACGATGGGATAAGTGCATCAATGTTGGAGGAAATTATGTTGAGAAATAAAGGGACAATGTATGTATAAAAATAAACTGGTTTCAAGTTGTTATCATATATAGTTATTTTCTACAGCCATTTGTGATTTACTTAGTGACTTCCCCTCGTACTTGAATATTACATTGCGGTATTTCGTTCTTCCTAGTGACGACCATAATCTGTGTCTTTTTACAATTTAATTCTAACCATAGTTGTTCACTGTGTGCAACAATCACATCTACTAATTGTTACAGATCCTGCTCGTTGTCTGCAATCAATACTGTGTCATCTGCATTTCTAATGTTATTGATGTTTCGTCATCCGATGATGATTCCATTTACATCTTCTACGTTTCTGAAAATATTTTCACTGTATAGTGAAAAACGATCTGAAAACATTACACATCCCTGTCTCAAATAGGCTGATATTGTCCCACTTCATTATCAATCCTTATGGCAGCTTGTTGTTTCCAATATATAATTTTTATAAGTCTAATGTCTTTCCCATCAATTTGTAGATCTGCAAGCATATCTACCATGTTGACATGTCTTACTATATCGAAAGCCTTTGTGTAGTCAATAATGCAAGGGTGTATATCTTTATTTACTCCTTCTTTTTTTTTTTTTTTTGCATATCCTTTACAGAACATCACTGTCAACACCAGCATCTTTCAGCTGTATGTTGATTTCTTGGCAAGATTACGCTCAGTAGTTTGCCATTGCTTTCTGAGCGTCCGGCTCACATACCCTGTAAGTTACCGATTCTCACCGTCATCACGTTACCTACGAGAGTATACGAGATTACGGAGAAAAGTCATAAACTCTAAGCCACGAAGCTGGCTGTTTACTTCTAGAGAACGTTAAATTACTGTTCGCAGCATATACACAGCATTTACTGTACCCTAGTCTTCTAGAAATCTATATTGTTCTTCTCCTACTTCAGGTTGTATTTTCTTCCTCACTCTTTGCAGGATAATTCGTAGCAAAATCTTTGTGATGTGACTCATTATACTAATTGTTCGATGTTGATCACATTCCAAGGCTCCTGATTTCTTTGGGATTGCAATAAATACAGAGTTACGTAATTCAGAAGGCATATCTCCAGTATCATATATTGTGTTCAGCAGTCTGGTGACTTGATCGATTCCATATTCTTCTAAAAGATTAATAATCTTTGTTGTGATGTTATCTGAACCAGGGGTCTTGCCAGTTTTCACATGTTTAAGAACATTCCGAACCTCCATCTTCAAAATTGGCGGTCCTTCATTATTAATTCGAATATTATACTGTTCCTCTCTGTTATCATCATAACGGTTTTTCACATAATCTGACCATAAATGTAGAATCTGGTCTTTTTCTATTATGATTTTGGCATCTTTTGTTTAAAGACAGCCTGCTGATGTACTTGTTTTTTTATTAGAAAGTTCTTGAATTTTTTTGTGCATTGATTTAGTATTTTGACTGTTGTGTTGTTTTTCAATTTCTATGCAATTTTTCTCAAGCCATGCTTCTTTTGCCTCTTTACTTAATATTCTGATTTGCCTGTGAATTTCCTAATATTTGTCAGGACTACTTTTGTTGAGTCTTCTTGTTTCCATTAGTTGTAATATTTCTTCAGTCATGCATTTCTTACGACCCACCTTCTTAAAATTTGGAATAGTTGTTTCTACAGCCAAACTGATTGAATTCTTCAACATTTCCCATTGATGGATGTTCATTACACACCAACTGTAACAAGGGGTCGAACTGTGTTCTTTGGTCACATAATGAGAAGAGTGGCATTGACGAACATCGTGGCAACTGGAAAGGTTAGGGGTGGAAGAGACAGAGCCAGTCAAGGAGAAATGATGCCTGATGCTGTAAAACTATAGCAGGGCGGAATATCAATTGATTCTGAACATTTAGGACAAAGATCTGCGGAGAGACACAGTCATCTGCGTTACTTTGCAAGCCACATGACAATGCTGCTGAATCCCATACACCGCTGGATTTGACCCCGATCTCTGGAAATAGGTCTCTCAATGGGTCTGAGAAAGGAAATTAGCTACACTAGAGTATAATTCCACTGCATATTATTCATCAATGGTAATAACTATATACCAGAGTGACTATCAACGTAATAACATTAACTACAGAATAACAACAAATCCATCAACAATAGCCGAATCAAACAGACCTTCCATTCACACGGCCGAGGTAACCGATCTTTCTTTCCTCCATTATCTTTGCTTATACATTATTGTTCTACGCACACACAGCCCCAAAGCGTCTGATCTCCTAATGTGCTTTCCTTTTTCCCCCGAGAGAATTCTGGTAAGAGAAACGGAAGGGAAGACGAAATAAAAGACGCCACTAAAAGCCAGGCGAACAATCAAAGACCGATTACTTTCTTTTCCTTTTAGTGCTGTGTGAGCAAGGAACCAGAGTCGGGGAATATATGCTAGAAAGCAGACGGTGGGTGGGAATGTGTTCGTCAGCATGTAACGCAATCAGGTTTATCTGAAGAGGTTGAGTTCGGACACACCTACGCTTATCGGTGTGGTCTGGCCGAGAAAAGGAAACATAAAAGGGTTTTCATTGAAAGGAAGAGTCTAAAAGTTTGAATAAAAAAAGTTCAACAAAAGGTGATAAATTAAAAGAACACGAAGTGATAACGGATGCGAAGGAAACACAAAGAGTAATGTAGAAAGATAAAAGGTAGGAGAGGAGGAGTAAAAGATAAGACGGCGGTGAGACTCATAAATACAATGTGGAAAATAGGTGTCAGAGAAGATTGTCCAGGAAATACAAAAATGTAAGATGCGGATAACTGTGCTGATAACGTGAACATGAAGTGAATAACGGGGAAATCGAAACGTGAAAAAAAGTCAGCTGTACAAGAAGGTGTCACATATGAAAGTATAGACGTTGCAGTGATAAAAACGTCATCAGCAAATACAAATAGCTGAAGCAGATATACGCAGGTAATAATATAAATACTACAGAAAACCTAATAAGGACGTAAAGGCTATGAAGACAATCAAAACAAACTGAAAGCAAGACAGATACACGAACAAGACAATGAAAACAACGAGTAGAATTTAGGTCAAGGTAGAACCACACCAGACACCGCAGTTGTGGGGTGAAGCGTCAGATCTTCACATATTCTAGGCCACCGCATAATGAGTTAGAGTGACCAGTTCCATTCTTTATTACATATCCTACGCGGAAAATTGTGGAAAGTAACCATTTTATGAAGGGAATCGCTGTAGCGCAGTGAATAGCGTGGCTGCCTATTGGTCAGATGTTCATGTGTTCGAATTCCCATCAAGGCGGAATTTTTAGTTTTAACTGGACTCCAGCCCGATCCAGGCTAAACTGTGTACAGAAAATGTATTAGAAAGTCGGTGTGATTGTTATCATACAAATATAAGAGAAGCACCATATACCCAATACGGCTGAAGAAGTGTAAAATAGTCGTTTAGTTTAGTTTAGTCGATGGATCAACATCACGGCACACGGGTGTAACCCATAAGTGCTCCGTTCTCCTCCTAACCCAAGCCTGAGTCAGGAGAATCTCAGCCCAGTGCACGAACTCCGTAGCACCGGCGAGGATCCTGAAATACTTTGGGGAGATTGTTAACTCGAAATTTTGCCCGGGCAGCACCGTTAGGCTACTCTTTTTCGATTTCCAACTGCCAAGGGATTTTTTACGTGCGCAACAATACACACGGGCGTCCGATCTCACTACCCAGAGATCAGGGGAAATTTTGTTACTAGAAGTCCACGTGAAAACATCCCGATCCTCACCGGGGCTTGAACCCGGGACCTCCAGCATTCGAGGCTGACACCATACCTGGAGACCACTCAACCCCCTTTTAGTTTATTTACTCGTACTTATATTTTAAGAGACTGGGTCAGACCTAGTTGGTCAGACAAAGATAATCATCACATCGATATGGACTGAATCCAGACCACCGTTTTGGCAAGGAAACACACTAACCACAAAGCCACCGGGATTCATTAGACGGGATGAACAAAGATCGAATTGAGGATAATAACATAAAACTGTGAAAATGAAACGAATGAAGGCGAAAACAGAAAATAGGAAAGTGTGACTACGTACAAAAACGCAGTCACCAACAACAAGCATGACAAGTCTTGTATGTAACCGCAAAAGCCACAAACTATCTATTGCACGGCTTCTTGCCTGGCATATTACTCTCCATCTCGTGTTGTATCGCAAACACAAAGCTAGATTTAATTTTCTTCGTAGGTTTCTTTTCCTTTTAGTATTTGTTTGTCCACTTTTTATGTTTTGTGTATTTGTCAAAGTTCAACAGGAACAATTAATTTCAAGCCTTCGGGATATGGGATTAGACGGAAAGATATCAATCTTACAAGTAACCTATACTGAGATAGGTGGGCGCACTAGCGAAGTTGGTAGCGAGCTGCGCTGATAATATCATGAGGATGATCGGGTTCGACGCCTGGCTCGTCGCTTATGTAAGTGAGGAAACGATCGGCCACCTATTTCTCCTTGCTCTCAAGCTTACAACATTTGACGGCGCTACCACATCCTCCGACCCACAGGAGGAATCTGCTTCGGGGCTCATCTCATTTCATCTCATCATGTTCCTCTTGTACCTTGCGGTGTCGAGGTAAGGCATAAACAGCCCGTTGATAGACTTCATGTATCGAGATTCCCATGCACTCTGCTATTCCCTCCCTCCATCGTTTACGTGGTCGGCCTCTTCTTCTGCTTCCATTTGGTTATACTTCTTAGTTTTTCTACAAGCAGTATTGCTTTGGGGCAAAGCTATAAAATGGATTACAAAGGGAACAAGTGACCACACTCGACTCGCTCGCTCGCTCTATCGAGAACAGATCACGATCGGATAACGCAGAGGATGCCTCGCTTTAAATGTACCGTGCAGAGACATGCACTATATGCAGTCGGGAAGAAGAAGGCAGAGGCGAGGAAGGCCGCTGCGACTGCTGAGCCCATCTCTACACACAGCAGTCCTGCTCCTACACAAGTTGAAGCCGTTCCCGTCGCTGAAGAAACCACAACTGAAGCCAGCAGCAGCCGGGAAGTTCTCAACAGCATCAAGGCAATTCAGCCCAGTTTACCAATGACCTCCACACAGGAGGAAACAACAACAACTGAGGACTTCACCGGCAAAATACTGCTAAAACTGACAAGCGTTGGAGAAGCCAAACTGTCGACGCTGCCAACAGACAAGATAATCAGTCTGTTGGAAAACGAACTGGGAAGAAACAGCATCTGCCAGCTGTGCAAGACACCGGATGGAGTTGTGGTCTCCATCAACAAAAAACCAAAGACCACAGCACTGATACAGAAGATTGCACAAGAAGAGAAGGCCGACATCAAGCTTCACCACGGCATCTTATTGGAAGCCACCCAGCACCGCACAAGTAAACGATGGGTCATTAAACGAGTCAAGACCCATCTCAGCAACGACCAGATCAGGGAGTTGCTGACAAGAGAGAATAGGAAACTCAAGATCACCAGTGCTAAGAGGATCATCGCAAGAATAACATCCCCTCCACAGTCGTCATCGTAACATCGGAGGACCGAGTGATCCCTCAATACATTAGATAGGACAAGAAATATCAAGTTCCACAGCAATACATACCGAGAGTGCTGCAGTGTTCTAAGAGCCAGAAATGTTGGCACACCCGTGCCACCTGCAAGAGTGAGGTGGGGGTATATAAATAGATACTGCTGTGGACCCCATTCATACAGTCAGTGCCAGCATGCAAAGAACGCCACGGACTTCAGGAGGCCTAACACTAACAGAAAGTGCGCCAACTGCCTCGACAACCACGGCGCCAGGTACCTCGGCTGCCCCTGCCACCAAGACAGCAAGGAAGCCATGAAGATCGCCATCAAGACTAACCTACCATATGAAGTGGCTAGGAGGCAGTACCAGGCCACCAATCGATTCACAAAAAGCGACAAAGCGCAGCTGGAAGGCCAACTGAAGGACCTGAGATCACAGTTCAAAAGCATGGAGGAAGAAAAAGACAAGACGCGTGAAACACAGATAACAGCCGTTCAGCGCATCCTGGACGAATTGAAACAAGCTCAGCAGAAGATTCAGCAGGATGTAGCTCCAATGGCAGCTATAAAAGCCGAGACAGACGAAACTATAAAAAATTCAAGAAGAAAGAGAAAAGACAAGAAACGCTTAAACAGATCTAAGAAGAAAGAGAACAAATAGAACTACTCAAATCACAGAAAGAAACATCCGAACCAGAAAATGCAAAGACCTAGACAGAAGAAGAAGCATCAGAAGAAGAAATATAACTGAACGAAGAAGGCTACCCAGACCAAGAGCAAGTATGTAGGGCGGTCATGAATCGGTACTGTTCTCCACCAAGATCGAACTATCGAGACGATACACGAAATCAAAGAAGAACGAGAAGATGTTTTTTTATATACATAGGTCTGCCATAGAAGAGATAAGAACGCACAAAAAGGTGGACAGGCTGGATTCCTGTTCATACATTCCTTCAACCCAAAGTCATATGTGACTGATTAAGGTTCCAGTATGAATTAAAAGCCCGTCTCCCTGGTCTAGGAGTTACACAACTTTCTCCGTAATCCCGTATACTCTCGCGAGTAACGTGACGTTGCGTAAGAATCGGTAGCGGTTCTCTCCGCGTCTGTAATTTAAGGGGTATGTGAGCCAGTCGCTCAGAAAGCAATGGCAAACTACTGAGCGTAATCTTGCCAGGAAATCAACAATCAGCTGAAAGATGCTGATGTTGGCAGCGATGTCCTGTAAAGGATATGCGAACAAGAAAAAAAAATGAATGAAACAATATGTACAACTCAAATCGCCTCACGTTTTGAGTAACTAATAAATGTGTGATGAGTTGCCAGGTGTAGAAAAAAAGTCAGTACAATTATATGTTAAAACTTGCCTTTTCCTCTGCCTGTTTCCAGCGGCCTAGCCCAACAAACGGCTATTTCCTGTGTTTAACCATGAATGTTTAAACGCAGTTGAATCCGGGATGTTTCGCTAGACATAAATCGGTATATAAACTGTTCATGATAGGAAATCGGGCTCCCGGAACTAGAGATATGCAGATTGCACGCGTGGTTTATGTCTTGTAACCACGGAAACGTTTGTGTCGGCCAATGGTAAAGACGGATCTGTCATTACCGGCTGAGGGGATCCCGTATACCTAATTTTGGAAAGAAAGAATTGTTTTGAAAGTACTTTAGGTAGAAACTATTTAAGAAAATCAGATAGAAGCTCTAAATATGGGAGTTAACCAGAAGAATGGGACGAATTTCATAGAAACAAACGCTTGTACGTATAGAAATAGGCTGGCGGTGGGAAAACAAAAAAGGAGCTGATGGAGAAACAACAAAAGTGACAAGGAGAATATTGGACACATTAACCGACATGACACTTTTATAAACACCACCGTAATCACCCGGTGGTTAGTCCTGTTCACAACACTCTCACCCATACTCCTTAACAGTCTTTAGAAATGTCTCTCCATCATAAGCCAGATGTGCTGCCCGTGTCACTCTCGTGTGTAAATTACTCATCACATCCTGAATCCATCTACGCGGTGGTCTTTCTCTTCTCCTCTTCCCACACTCCATAATCTTCCCCAGATATGCATATCTTTCAACATTCCCAATATACTTCATTTTCTTCAATTTTATGTTTTTCTTAATAAACCATCGTCTTCAATATTAATTTCTTGTTGCAAAGACCTTTTTGTTCTTGTTTCCTTCCGCACAGAGGTTGAGGTGAAACAACTGATCCAGAGTAACATATAACAAGAGGACATAGTGATCTACACCGATGGGTCAGTGGTGAGAAACGTGTGTAGTAGATGGGGATTTATCGCGAAGACTAATGGACGATGCTTGAAAAAAAAAGAGACTGGCATATGAAACTACGACCTCCAGCATGAGAATGGAGGTGGAGGCAATAACTGCTTCCGATGGTCAGAGGAGACCACTACAACACACATTGTATTCATTACGGACTTAAGGGGTATGCTTAATAAAGGTGTAGAAAGGAATGGCTTTTCTCGCTTCAGAGGTCACAGATTATGAGAATTGTATGGATGTTTTGCCCTGATCATGCGGGAGTGCGGGGGAATGAACAGGCTGATATGAACAGTGAATGCACCTCTTGGTGGTAGATTACATATCTCGTTGCAATTGGCATCTTTTTAATGGTCAGCTTGTTTTTCATCTTGCATAAATATGTTGCAACGGGAAGTACGCATGCTTTCGGTAGTCTCATTTTTTAAAATTCTACTTGTTGCTGTTCCTAACGCTGATAATTTCTTTAGTTTTAGCAGGGCAATGTTTGTTTTATCGTTTAATTTATATCATTACATAATCCATTGCCCGTCAGCAGTGAACTTAGATTTCAAACTTAATGACTTTCTAGAAATTATCTTCACTGCTGTACATACATTTGTTGATACATCATAACAGATGTAATGGAATACGACCTTTAAAACTTGACCTGGGCTCTCAGGTCAACCCAAGCTAAAAGAGTATCAGGTAATGATTGTGAAAGTAAAGGCGCCATATTGACTACATCACCAATAGATTGCCCATTAGTCTATAAACATATGGGGCTCGTGCTTAATAAAAGTTTACTATGCGCGAGGCAATGGACTCAATAGCGAAGCTGACAGGGAGCTGCTCTGATAATGTCATGAGTAAGATCAGACGAATGTTCGACGCCTGGGCTCGTCGACTGCGAAGTGAGGGAAAGATTAGCCACCTATTCTTCCGTGCATTAAGGCCTGCAGAATGTGATAGCGAAGTCCCGGCATGGCCAGCTGGAAACCCGCCGGAAAGTAGTTGTCACTTGTGAGAAAGTTGTTAGAGGAACAAGCCCCTTTCCTAACCTGGGGGAGGTTTCCTAGTGCCCAAATTCGCTCCCTGCAAAACTGGTAAGCTTGTGAATTCACTGTAAATGCTATGATGTGCCTCTAGAGGCTTATAGTAGACATATATTATTAGTTTTATATTTGGATTGTGAAATTATTAGATCAGCGCCTCATTGAGAGGATAGCCTGACTTGCTCGCCTTCTGCAGAAATGACATGCCTATTCCGCTGGAAAGTTTTGCCATGTTTAGCGTTTCGCCTGCTATGAGTAGTTTTACTGCATGCATGTGAACGTTATCTCACTCTCAATGCATATTTGCAATTTCCTATGTGTGGTAGGACTGTTCCCTATGGACGCACATTATTGCACAATCTTCCTCCAAATGTGGAATGTTCTTGAGAGTCTGTGTTTTACAACTCTTGTGTTTAGATTGTGTGAATAACATGTGATCTTTTTCATGAATATATGGTGAAGATTTGAGGGAAGAGCATGTTGTTCCCATGAGATTTATTGCTCAGTAAGGGAGACAGCTTGAAGCACCATATAACCATATGTCTGCAGAAAGTGCCCTAAACGCCAGCATGGCACAATTAATGGTGACGGCTTGGAGGAAAATATTATGTTCAGTGACTTGCTAAAAGCGTTCTTATAAATGCCATAATGCAATTAGTTCCCGAAGTAAGCACTTCTTGTTCTTGATGCATTGGGTGAGTTTTGGAACCAGCGTTCCCAAAACCCTACGGCTCCTAAGAGTCAGGTGAGGGAAGAACAATGTATTTTGTGTGTTGCTCAGGCCCTGATACATATCTATTAGATGACTCTCATGTTAATTCATGGAATGATCATAATTGTTTTCTCATTTGTGTGTGTCTTACATTTTAAATGTGGGTTCAGGATTGTTTCTTTAACTGCTGGGGAAAAGGTTGAATTTTGCCCAGTGGAACTAGGCAGATGAATTTATAATGATGGTGATGGGGATGGTTTTGTGAACCGAGTCTAACCTGAGGGGAATAAAAACTGAGCTTTGCACTATACACGTGGGATGATCACATATATATCACGATGACTATGTCTCAGTATGCTTTATTTCACCCCACCTTTGTTTTATTGTGATGCCTATGTCACACCAATATGCACATGTCTTGGTTGGATGATATCGTCTCAATTGAGGCACCTGTTTCAACAGGATCACCGTATCATAATCGGGTGCCTCTATCACAACCTGTCTTTGTTACAATGAAGCTCTGTCACAACAGGACAACTTGGTCTCATCTCTATAACCTTAGCTTATTCTGCTGTCCTGGTCTGGTAGGAGTTTATGTCATTGTAACATCATAACATCAAGGGGGAGATGGTGTTGATGTTTTGTTTTGTAATGACATTTGATGTTATACAAATGAGTAAAGAAGGGATTGTGCATTTTTATGTCAGCAGGGGGCTGGATGGTGGAGTTGCCCGAAGCTCACGATGCCTAGCCCTATTGTCTTGTCAACAATGGGCTAATGAAGAGTTGGGAGCCTGAAACCTGACTGGTAGGAGGGTCTCCATTTCTCTCAGGGTACAAGAGGAATGATGATTCTCAATAAATGACCCCTCCTCATAGTCACTCAGCATATACCTGGCAGCCCAACATCTTATCATCTGTCGTACAGTGTACGGTTGGATTACCATCATGAGGAATCAGACCAACGGGTGAAGTAAGAGGTTGTGATGCTCAGAAATTACCCTGAACACCAGGGACAATCAACATCATGGTATATGAGTTAGGAAACTCACCATGTATAGTCTTCAGGAGCAGTTACCTGTTATCAAGATTGATTGCCCTACCTCAACACCCTTGGGTTTGGTATACCACGATAGGTTTCTCCTAAGTGCTCATCTGCCAGTTTTCTATCAGCGAAATCCCAGAGGAGGAACAGTAGTTGGTTAAAACCCCGAGGGGTTGATTACAATATCTTGTTCATTGATTATTAAATGGATAGAGAGGAGAATTATTTTCAGTGTTTCTGAAGGATTTGTCTGCATTATTGAAAGATGTGTTTGCACTACTGAGGGATTTGTCTGCCTTACTGAGCGATTTATGTTCACCAGTATACTTAGATAGTGGTGCCAGCCCTGTTCATAGTTTACAGCTAATTATGTAGAGAAAGCTGCACTGATATCATCGAGTGTGGAATGGCCTTATCGACATGAGACTTGTCGTGCTGAGATGCCTTGTTGGCAATTGTTGAGTTTCTGATATTATTAACCAAAGCTGCTGGAAGGTCATCTTCTTCATTGTGTTCGATATATAGGGAATTACCTTCTGCCAGTCTGAAGGGGACCACCTATATTGTTTGACAGACCCCAGCCTCAGCTTCACTGGGCCATACATCCTACTTAGATCTCAGGTCATGGTAATGTCCTCTCGGGATCTCACTATAAAAGCAAATAACATGGTTGAGCAAAGATTGTTGACAGTGCTGTTGACTTTCCCTCAACCAAATCATTGATGGAATGTGAAATGTTACAGAAGAAGAATTTTTCCCAGTGCAGGTTGAGAGAAGATATAATTTTGATAAGACTCTTTTTGGTGAATTTATAGATGAGAGACTGTTATCATCAATTTGCAGATAGATTCGAAGAGTTAATGAGTTAATAAGTTATGCTTTTGTTGAATGGTAATTTTGGGGAAAACATCAGATGGTATACGATGATTGTCATTCAAGTGTTTGTAATTGATGGAATGGTATTTAATATCCACAGGCCAGCAAGACAATTTCCCAAACCCACCACGAGTTCTCAATGCATTGTTAGGTTGAAAACTGGAGTTTGTGTTTATAACTTGTAGAAGATTTGTTACAAAGTGGTGTTCACATTTGTTATCTAATACTATGTTACAATTGGTTTTGATCATGGTGAGGAGGGATGCATACACATAGACACATTATAATTCTATATGGGGTGAGTTTTCTTCTTCTAGGTGTATATGGTAAAATTCCCTGATCATGTCGCCTTCCAAAGGAGGCTCTTTCTTTAAAAAAATATCGTGTAGGACTTCAATACATTAGACCCTGTTCTTCACGTTGGCGGTTTCGGAGCCATTTATAGGCTTCCTAAGGAAGATGATTAATATTGATAATCCATCCGGGATACCCCTAGTCATACGATCCACCATTCTCATTTAAAACCCCACAAGTGGCAATGTAGACAAAGATGGAGGAATCATGCATATGTTTATGTGGATATGTAGACAAAGATGGGAGAATCATGCATCTATTTAGGTGACAATGTAGACAAAGATGGGAGAATCATGCATCTATTTAGTGGCAATGTAGACAAAGATAGAGGAATCATGCATCAATTTAGGTGACAATGTAGACAAAGATGGAGAAATCATGCATCAGTTTAGGTGACAATGTAGACAAAGATGGGAGAATCATGCATCTATTTAGTGGCAATGTAGACAAAGATAGAGGAATCATGCATCAATTTAGGTGACAATGTAGACAAAGATGGAGGAATCATGCATCAGTTTAGGTGACAATGTAGACAAAGATGGGGAATCATGCATCAGTTTAGGTGACACTGTAGACAAAGGTGGAGGGACAGACATAGATATTAAACAAAAAGCATTCACAAGACAAGAGGCGTGTTCATATCACTAGGGAGCACGAAGAAGTCAACAGACATTTACACTGGTACAAACCTAATTGTGGCTCTATGGCGAAGGAGTTACAGACGCATTTCGCAATCCCGCATTTCGCGTTCGGAACACAACTGCGGGTGCTTTAACGCCAGGGTGATTTGGCTGATTGTGATTGCCGGGGAAGATTACGTGCAGTAGTTTGCTATTGAAGGATCGGCACTCATGCCATTGTATAGAAACCATCGCAAAGCGACCTGCTTCCAAATCGCCTGCATCTGTGTTTCGAATGCTGTATGCGGGATTTCGATTTGCATTCGTAGTCCCTTTGCTGCGTGGTATAACAGTATCACTCATGCGAACATGAGAGAGGGAGGGAGGGAGAGAGAGAGAGAGCGAGCGAGCGAGAGAGAGAGAGAGAGAGAGAGAGAGAGAGAGAGAGAGAGAGAGAGAGAGAGAGAGAGAGAGAGAGAGAGAGAGAGAGAGAGCGAACTAGACAGATACCAGGGAATCAAGAAGTGAGAAGAGAATATTGCCGTCGGTTGGGGCATGTTTTAAGAAAACGCGAGGATAACTAGAAAATCCTTCCATTGAAACCTACTAGGCAAATGAAATAGAGCGAGACTTACAGAGACCTGGATAAGAGAACTATAGACGGAGATGAATAAAATGGAGTGGACATAGAACGATCCGAGGAGACTGAAAAAGATGGCATGGTTTGGCAGGAGTTGGCTGAGAGCCTATGCTTCAAAGGGGGATAAACGGCAGCAGCAGGTGAAGAAAAATTAGAATCTAGAAACAGTGCATGTCTGCGATGAAAATAAATAACGTTTGAGTAATTGAGTGATGAACGCGCTTTCAGCATTCGAGTATATCCCACCGAAATGACTGATTGACTTGGGGAAGTCAAAGAGAGATATATGGCCTGTTAATGGCATCGTCAGGACGAGTGGACCCCAAAACGAGGTGACCCCACGTTGAAGTTATAATATCCCGCCCTTTGATGCCTAACCAGATTTTCATGGAAATGAATTGGCTGCGAAGAGATGAACACTGAGGCTGGATTATCTCCCTGCCAGAGGCACCTTTCTGATGAGGGAGATAAATTACAGCAGACATGCATGGGAATTAACTGTGTTTACATAGGGGGTCACAGGGTTACCGGTCCTGCGATGTAAGACACGAGAGAACACAAGCAGATGCCACACTAACTAAATGATGGCGGAGTCCTGCGCAGCCACTTGTGCATTTTAAAAGCCTTGTAAGTAATTGGAGTTAAATTTTTTAATGCACATAAAGATTAGATAAGTATACCAGAATTAACTGGGGATAATTTTAAGAGCATTAATCGTTAACATCTTATCTAAAGGGGCGGGGTTGTAATGGATGAAGGTGGGGAGGGGGAGACGGAATCTCGGCCCTGTCCCGATTTACGGCGGAAGCCGATGAAGTGCGGACGAAGAGAGCGCAGACTGATAAGACTCACATGGTGGAAGGCAGTGTCAGGGGAAGCCATCACACGGGGGGATTTGTCTTCCGGGATGCTTCGTGGAGCCTGGCTCAGACACATACGTCAATTATACTTCATATCATCGCCTGGAGCTGATGAAGGTCAGCGTGAATGGCGTTGACCACGTGCGCTGTTGCTGGACTCACTGTTTTACCACGGCTTTTGAAAGAGTAGGGGACGTGGAGTGTCTAAGCTGGGACCCTGTCACGCGTGCCACTGTTGTAAATAGGGACAATGCTACAGGTGTTGCTCATAATGTAAATATGTCCTTGCTAAACCACGTGCCACTGTTGTAAATAGGAACAATGCCACATGTATTGCTATTGTAAATCTGTACTTGCTAAACCACGTGCTACTGTTGTAAATAGGAACATTGCCACAGACTGTAAATCATTACTTGCTAAACCACGTGCCACTGTTGTAAATAGGGACAATGCTACAGGTATTGCCATTGCAAATCTGTATTTGCTAAACCACGTGCTACTGTTGTAAATAGGGACACTGCTACAGGTATTGCCATTGCAAATCTGTATTTGCTAAACCACGTGCTACTGTTGTAAATAGGAACATTGCCACAGACTGTAAATCATTACTTGTTAAACCACGTGCCACTGTTGTAAATAGGGACAATGCTACAGGTATTGCCATTGCAAATCTGTATTTGCTAAACCACGTGCTACTGTTGTAAATAGGAACATTGCCACAGACTGTAAATCATTACTTGCTAAACCACGTGCCACTGTTGTAAATAGGAACAATGCCACATGTATTGCTATTGTAAATTTGTACTTGTTAAACCACGCGCAACTGTTGTAATTAGGAGCATTGCCACAGGTTGTAAATCTTTACTTGCTAAACCACATGCCACTGTTGTAAATAGGAACAATGCCACATGTATTGCTATTGTAAATCTGTACTTGCTAAATCACGTGCCACTGTTGTACATACGACCAATGCCACCAATATTGTAACTGTGAATAAGTACTTGTTAAACCACATGCCACTGTTGTAAATAGGGACGAAGCCACATTTATTGCTATTGTAAATCTGTATTCGCTACGGCTGTAAATAAGGATAATGCCACATGTATTGACATTGTAAATCTGAATTTGCTAAACCAAGTGTAACTGCTGTAAATAAAGACAATGCCACAGGGATGGCTATTTTAAATAAGTCCCGGCTAAACTGCTAAACGACGAACAATTGATTAGCGACAACAGGCATTGCTGAAGCAATTTCTCTTCTTCTTTATTAAACTGATGAATGGGGAGTACAGTGGATAGAACGCCTGCCTGTCGGTCCTTTGGTTAGCTGTTCGAATCCCCAATCGAGGTGGGAATTGTATTTCCGTTTCCTGTGCTCTCAGGTCAAACCAGTTTACAACGGACACCAGGAACTGTTCTGGGAAGTGAAGGCGGTCGGTAAGAGACTGACCACGTGACACACCCAGTGCTGATTGGTCTTTGAGATATATGGGGATAGCACCATACACCCATTACGAATTTAGACATGGAAAATAGGTTTTTCACTGATTTGCACACTTATGTTTGTGAGATACATTATGCATTGGATATATATATATATATATATCTGATGTATATGATACATATCTGTTATTCTGTGGGGTGCACATTTTGTTGGTGCTTGATCATGTGTCAGTGTCAGGTCTTAGTCAGATATGACTGAGCTACCGTATGACAGTAGCAGGTACTACCTGCTTCTGTTAGAGCCGAATGTTGGGCGGCGCTTACCAAACCCGACACCCAGCATTGTCCCAGCGGCTTCAGGCATAAGAGCGCAATTGGGAGAGTGCATGCCTTATCCAGGTGTGAGGAAATTCAACCTAAAGACTAAATGTCATGGCAGGGCAGACCAGGCCCTAAGTCTTGGTTGGTAACTTGTCTAGGACCGAAGCTTCGACAGGCGGACAGTTAGAGCATTGCTTTGCTGATCCGGCAGCTTCTGCAGCTTGTCTTGTTCCGGACGTATTGTTGTTACCTTTCCTCTGGAGTAAATTAGACATATCGAGAGAGGAATCATTTTTCATAGGCAACACATAGTCTCTAAGTTAAGCCCGGGCTTTGTGTTATGGAGAGATAACCTCATTTTACAAATTATCGTCTGTCAAGACGGCAAGATGCCAGTCAGTTAGTCAGTAAGTCAGTCAATCAGTTAGTCAGTAAGTCAGTCAATCAGTTAGTCAGTCAGTCAGCCAGTCAGTCAGTCAGTCAGTTATATTATGTATGTGATAAACGAACGTGATGTAAATTGTGTATGTGTTTCTTGTGATTTGTAATATGTACGCGATGCACGTGTTATAGGTGATGTAGTGATATAAGTAATATCACCATCCAGTGCCTTGCTTGCTGGCGTGGACGCTCATGTCTCTCCACAAATTACGATCTCCGACATCATGGATCAATTCGTGTGCTGGCTCCATTCGGTGTGTCGCGGAAATTATTGGAGTTGTCGATCGATGAAAGACTGTCGCGCCATTCGTCTACAGGCGGCCGCCATCCTTTGATGTTGGAGACAGACTGTCCTGATGAAAGTCGGCAAGATCTTTTGTTGTGGGGAAAAGATTTCTTTAGATCACTGGCCGGAAGACTTTTTGAAGTACCAGAAACAATTCCCCAGATGAAAGCGGGACAGTCAGCCAATTGTTCACATCGAGTCGAAAAAGGAGAGAGAAAAATAGCTTCTTGACGCCTAGTGTCTAGTAAGATTTGTGACGTCATTCAGACGCAGTATTAAAGCAGTCTGGACAAACAACTTTGGCGGGAGTCGACCAAATGTTGTGAGACAACTAGGACGTGTGTTATATTCCTGGTTTGATTATGGAGAGAGACTACAGTGTCTTATGTTGATTTACATCGGCGGACATTTATCCATTGTGTGATTGTGTAGTCTCGATTTCGAACAGGAATAAATATATGGTATTTAATTAAATAGACCCAATTTAGATGATTCTTAGGAATCGAGTGTAGTAATGTGCGTTGTGAGAACGTATTATAGGAGCGTCGGCAACAGTAGGCTATCGCGTTGCTTAAACTAACTAGTGTGAGATATCAATTAACTCAGTGAGTTAAGAACAATGTAGTGGGATGATATTTAGGGAGATTGAAAGTGGTTGGGGGGATAAAGGAAATGTAAAATGGTAGGATCTTCTAGTAGGGTATCTACTGGGTTTCTGCACTTTTCCTTTAGTCTTTCCTTGTCTTACCATGACTCAGATCGATGTGATGAGCTCCTCTGCCTTAGTCATAGACAAGTCATAGAAGAAGATTATGGCTCGATCATTGAAGGCGGTTTTAACTCAGCGGCTTTTGCACTGGGCCCATAACACAGAGGGTCTGCAAGAACCTGGCCTCTGCTGAGTGGGAACCGATGAGCATCTAAGATTGATTCCTCAGTGGTAGTTCTCATCATAGTAGAGTGAAGATACTTACAATACCACCAGTAACGGGAATAATAGTAGTTATATAGAGACATAAAAATTAACATTGTGTTTTCTAATTGGTGAATTCCTGTGAGAAATTAACTACTAACATTTTGTTTTAAGGTGACAGTAAATATTATTTTACTGTACAAGGGTTATCAGATCACAGAACTTTTAGTGACATATTAGTTACACTGTGTGTGTCAGATTCATGGTCAGTATTGGACTATATCCACTATTGGTGACCAGGCATCCGGACTATCCAAGAGCCACTGGAGGAAGTCGACACCTGGCCGGAGAGACGCACCATTTGGTGAGGTCCTTCTGTACTTGATCTATGGTGCTGTTGTGTGGTCGGTACTGTGAGGAAAGCAGACTTTGCTGATCGGTCTGATTCTGCATACACTCTAGATTATACGACAGAATTTCTACACATACACGTTGCACATACCTGACACTTTTCGTTATTAAATTAATTTGTCATTTTGTTAAAAGCTAGAGTTGTGTAGTATGTTTTGGAAAAGAATGAGATGGGGCATGGTCCAGTGGTAGGAGAGAAAGAGAGACAGTGATCCAAGGACTGATGGGGTATTGTGGACAGAAATCCAGAAGAACCTCAAGATAATGATATGGGGTTAAAAGAATGTGGGTGTTGATTCCCCTCACCCCAGGAATGACACTTATTACGACACGGTGCCATGACACAAGACTGTAAATAATCTTCTCACGCTGTCTTCATCCATTTCTCTTTTCACAAATCGTTCCAGTTGCCACAACATGTTCCAGTTTTTGTCTTCTCATAACATGGCCAAAAAACGATGGCTGCCTCTTTCTGATGTTTGTGATAAGTTGTCTTTGCGACTCAGCTTCCCCTAAAATGTCCCGATTGCTCATTTTGGCTATCCAATTAATTTTCAGCATTCTTCTGTAAAACCACACATCCAAGGCTTCCGGGGATATCTTCGCCTGTTTATTAATTGTCCAAGATTCGCAGCCGTATGTTAAAACTGGTTCGATGTAACATGTAAGAACTATTTTTCTAACTTTCAACGACAGTGACGTATTGCACATAATGTTCTTCAAGCACTTCATTCTATTTATTAGATTTTCTCTTCCCGCACAATAGAGTCGGCTAGGCCAGCGTAAACAATCATCATCATCATCATCATCATCATCATCATCATCATCATCATCATCATCATCATCTTCCACTTCTGCCGTCAAGGGTCGTGGGGAGGAATAATTTGTGCTTCAGCGCCCGGTGGGCGGCACTGGATAGTGTCATTCCGTGTGATTGTACAATGTCTTTGATGTCGTTAATCCATTTTCTTCTTGGACGTCCTCTCGGTCTCGTCGCAGATGATCTTTGATGTAAGGCCAGTGATGGTAGTTGTTGGTGTTGCATTCTAACGAGATGGCCAAACCACTTGATCTTCTGTCTTTCAATAATTGTGGCACAAGGTGTTGATCCCACAGTCTGTCTGATAACAACATTTCTTACTCGATCTCGGATTGTTAAGTTGGCAGTTCTCCTCAGGCATCTCATCTCGCAGGTGTTGATTTTGCGAAAGTGTGATTTGGATGAAGCCCAAGTTTGAGATTGGTAGCATAGGGTTGGTGTGAATATGATGTTTATTATCTGTCGTTTTGCGGACATCGCTGTCAACATCAGCATCTTTCAGCTGATTGTTAATGTTTATTCTCTTTAAAATGTTTTTGGTATTTATTGTGGAGTTTCTTGAACGAATTAATTGAATGTACATTGACTGATATGGAAATAATTGCCACGGTGTTCGTCGGTTTTGGATTTCGCCTCATGTTTTCGGACGGATTATCGACGAAAACCGAGGTTTTACTGTATATTTAATTAAAATTAAAGCGAACATTTTGTTTTGTACATCAAAAATTATCATACCGTGCCTAAAGAATTAACTCGCTACGAGAAGAACCACATGAAGACTCGACTATACGATGAAGAGCCATGGAAGCCTTAAAAGCGAAGGAGAAACTGGCTCAAGATTGATGTCCTGAACGTTGAAAATCAACCTGTTCCCACCTCGACCGCTGATAGGTGGATGTGTGACACTAACCACATGCCCACGGAAGAAATTGCTGGGGGATTTCTCATTTTGCTTCCAAAGTACATGTTCTTTACTGCATTAATTTCTACACGGTAAAGTGGACTGCTTTTCAAGATGTTTAAAAAACATATATCAGGAAATAAACAGAGGGCATTTTCTTCTGGAATAGATTGAATGGCTGGGTGGTAAAGTATCTGCTCTTTTGCTTCAAGTGTCTTGCCAGCTGGCGTGGGCGAGTATGCTACTTCAAAACTCAAATTCACCAGAGCTGTTTGTTAATTAATGTGCTGATGTCCTTAAATCAGACGATCCAGGCCATTGAGAATCCATTAAAACTGCAGTCCTTTATCTCTTTGTGCCATTGATCTGACTAGTTTTTACAATGCTTGGGTGTTGAATAATCTGGAAGTCAGAGTTGTACGTCTTAAGTTTACTATATGGCGAAGTGATTAGGTGATCTGCCTCGCGGTCCAATGGTTGCGGGTTTGATTCCTGCCCATGTCGTTCAGTTCACGAATGAAATTAGTGGTACTGCAGTAAAGCTGTGGAAATGTAAACGATATAATATAACACAAAGTAATGCAGCTTTACAGAACACGATTACGGAAAACACAGGACGTTGCGGCGACTAACCTTCATCAGAAAACAAATAATTTCACAAAACACAACATATCATTACGGAGAAGATACTCCAGTGGCTAAATTAAAGCATAAGAATGGGATGAGAGGAATGAAAAGACGAAAAAATGAGAACAAAGAAGTGAAAATAAAAAATTGAAGGAAAAAAAATGTGCTAATTATCTCAGAATCCTAGGCTGTGAAATGCAATGGAGACTACTGTGGATCGTTGCTGTAGCTTTTGACTTCGTGCTTTGTGCGAAGCTTTTGGCAGCCTGCTATATGGAATAACACCTGGTGCACTGAAGTAGATCCTCTTGTCTGTACATCCCATTAAACCCATTTGAGTCCAATATATTGCCGGTCGGGTAGCTGGAGCCCTGACATGGGCCTGTATCTGTCGGAGTCAAATATATTGCCTTCCGGTAGATGGAGCCCTTAAAGGGGTTTGCATCTGTCGGAATCAGGTTGAATTATAGATCTGAACTAGCGACGTACCATCTCCAGGGTGCAGAGTCAGGTTGGCATGGAGACTTTCTGAACGAGAGACGCATCTCCATGGGAACTGAGTCAGTTTGTCATGCAGATTTTCTGAACTAGAAACGTACCATTTCCAGGGGAACTGAGTCGGTTTGGCATGCAGACTTTTGAATTAGCTACGTACCATTTCCATTGGGGACTGAGTCAGGTTGGCATGGAGACTTTCTGAATTAGCGACGTACAATTCCAGGGGGATATGTGATATTGATCAGATCCCCATAGGGTACTGATTAGTCTATTAACATGTCCGCCATCATCATGTGCCCTGTCAACTGCCGTAGGCGCTCATGTCTCTCTTCAGATCTCGGTCCTTGATATTCTGGATCAACTTTGCCGATGATAATCCTCCATGCCACTGTGTCGGTCCGTTCTCTTTGTCTGCCTCTGCCTCTTTTCCAGACTGATCTTTCTCGTTGCTACGATCTTCGCCAATGATTTTCTTCTCATCCCATGACCAAAGAATGATGTTTGACTTTTTCATAGTTGTATTTAATGTTATAAATTTATTAACATAGTCTCATGAACCAAATCTCCGTTGCTTTTAAGCTCTTAATAATATTTCTTTTCATTCACGGTCCATGATTCATTCCATACAGCAAAACAGTTTCCATATAACATTTCAGCACTCGCTTTCTTACGTTCAATGATAGTTCCATCCATCATGTGCCATGCAGATAAGCGTGGGCGGTCATGTTCTGCCATCTCACTCGATCACCAGAGTCGTGGATCAGCTCCGTGTTCCTGTCTCGACCGTGCCATGCGGCCAAGCCATCCAGGTATTTACTTCTCGGTCTTCCCCTTGGTCTCTTCCCTTCGATCTTGCCAGTTGTCACCAAGTTCTCCAAGTCATTTCTTCTCAAAACATGTCCAAAAATTTTTGACTGTCTACGTCTAATGACTCTAATCAGTTTACGATCTTCATTTGTTTCTTGAAGGACTTGTTCATTGGTTTTTCTGTCTGTCCATGGTATTCTTTGCATTTTCCTCAGAAATCACATTTCCACAGCCATCAGATGTTTTTCAGCTTGGCTGCTCATTGTCCACGCTTCACATCCATACAAAAGTATAGGTTCTATGTAGCACTTCAACACTCTTTTTCTCGTTTCAATTGATATCGTTTTAATTGGTCAGTATGTTTTCCATCTTGCACAAGGCTACCTTCGCAATGGCAATTCTTGTTCTAATCTCTTCGAGGCATCTCCCATCAGATGTTATGACTGTTCCGAGATAACTGTTTCGATTCACTTGCTTAAGAATATGCCCATTTACTCGTATATCACATTGTGGTATTTCCTTCTTCCCAGTGACGACCATAATCTGTGTCTTCTTACTATTCAGTTCTAACCCTAGTTGTTCACTGTGTGCAACAACCGCATCTACTAAATGTTGCAGGTCCTGTTCATTGTCTGCAATCAAGACTGTATCATCTGCATATCTAATGTTATTGATGTATCGTCCCCCAATGTTGATTCCTTCCATATCTTCTATATTTCTGAAAATATTTTCACTGTACAGGGAAAAAAAGATCTGGAGACATTACACATCCCTGTCTCACACCTCTTTTAATAGGCTGATATTGGCCTACATCGTTCTCAATTCTGATGGCAGCTTGTTGTTTCCAATATAGTTTTTTTACAAGTCTAAGGTCTTTTCCATCAATTTGTAGATCTTCAAGCATCCTTATCATGTTGACATGTCTCACTTTATCGAAAGCCTTTGTGTAGTCAATAAAGCAAAGATATAGATCTTTGTTTACTTCTATAGAACGTTCAATTATTGTTCTCAGTATATACACAGCATTTACTGTGCCCTTGCCTTCTACAAACCCACATTGTTCTTCTCCTATTTCGGGTTGTATTTTCTTCCTAACTCTTTGCTTGATAATTCTCAGCAAAATCTTCGTGATGTGGCTCATTATGCTAATTGTTCGATGTTGATCACATTCCAAGGTTCCTGATTTCTTCGGGATTGCAATAAATACAGAATTACATAATTCAGGAGGTATATCTCCAGTATCGTATATTGCATTCTGTAGTCTGGTGACTTGGTCTATTCCATATTCTTCTATGGCATTGATCATTTCTATTGTGATGTTATCTGTACCCGAGGTCTTGCCAGTGTTCATATGGTTAAGGGCATTCTGAACTTTTTATCTTCAAAATTAATGGTCCTTCATTATTATTCCGAAGATCATATTGTTCTTCTCTTGTATCATCATAAAGGTCTTTCACATAATCTGACCACGCATGTAAAATCTGATCTATTTCTATTATGATTTTGCCATCTTTGGTTTTTAGGCAACCCATTGATGTGTGTGTTCTTTTGTTAGTGATGTCATTAATTCTTTTGTGCATTAATTTGGTATTCCGGGTGTTGTGTTGGTTTTTCAATTTCCTTGCACTTTTCCTCAAGCCATGTTTCGTTTGCCTCTTTCTAATTTTCCTGCGAATCTCTTCATATCTTTCCTTGCTATTTTTGTTATTTCTTCTTATTTCGATGAGTGTTAAGATGTCTTCCGTCATCCATTTCTTGCGTCCTATTATCTTTATTTTTGGGGTGGTTTTTTTCTGCAGCTTGGTTGACTGATTTCTTTAATATTTCCTATTGGTCACTGACGTCTTTAAATAATATTTCCATATCGGACAATGCACCGAATCTGTTCTTTACCCCTACGTTGAATTTATCTTTTATCTCCTCACTCTTCAGTGCCTGTAGATCAAATTTTGTGCTTCTTGGTGAATATTTGACTTTCTTTAACTTTTTATGTAAATTGCATAAGATTAATCTATGTTCGCTGTAGCAGTCTGCGCTTGGCATGGTTTTTGCGACTTTTAAGGCATTTCTAAATCTTCTGTTGATGAGAATATAATCAATCTGATTTCCGATCTTATGATCAGGACTTCTCCATGTCCATAATCTCTGTGGGTGTGTTGATACCAGGTGTTTCCGATAATCAAATCCTGCTCTTTTGCCCACTGTACAAGTCTGCAACCTCTTTCATTCTGTTCCCCTAGCCCATACTTGCCTACTATGCCTCCGTCCTGTTGATTTCCAACTTTGGCATTCAAGTAACCCATTATGATATTTACTTCAAAATTCTTGCATTTCTTGAAGGCTTTCTCTAAATCATTATAAAATGCATCAATGCTGTAATCACTACTGTCTGCTGTTGGTTAATAAACTTGTATAATGTTGACATCAAAAGATCTTCAAAGATAGTTACTTACTGCATAAGGTACTTTTCAGTTTCTGGAATACAGCCTTTTGCTCGATTTATTCTGTTCTTAGTCACTGTCGAGCATCTTCTATCTGATGTTATTATTCTTTCTAGGTAGTGCAATTAATCACCTTGGTTAAGCATTTTCTCTCCTATTGTTATCTCAGATTTTGGTGTCATCCTATTCTTTTTTCTGTAACTGTTTTCTTGGTATTCAAGGAACGTCCATTTATTACACTCAGTTACTAGTGTCAAACGTTGTAGATCTTTTGCATTTTCTGCCTTAAAACCTGTACCATCTGCACAGCTCAGATTGTTTATATTATAACCTCCATCTCGTATTATTAGTCTCTCTTTGATCTCTCTCTCTCTCTCTCTCTCTCTCTCTCTCTCTCTCTCTCTCTCTCTCTCTCTCTCTCTCTCTCTGTCTCTCTCATTATTACTTCGCCGTAGAGAGATGAAAGATCCGGCGACAAAACACATTCTTGTCCTACGCGTTGTTCATCAGTTCATAATTGCCCTCTTCATTTCCTATTTTAAGTGCTGCTACTTGAATTGAATTCAGTAAATATTATTTATAATTCTGAGATCATTTACATTAGTGTTGATAACTTAGAAAAATTTTTAAAACGTCATCATATTTTATTTTATCAACTGGTTTTATACATTCTATAAATATATGTCTTTCTGTTTCTGTGGATCTCACTAATAGTGTTCATAATATGTATTTTGCATATGTGTACTTTTTCCTTCGACACGTCTATACTGTTCTTCAATAACTTAAATTTGTGTTTTCTTTCTTGGGCTTCTCATGTTCATTCTGAGTAGAAGCTTAGTGACATAGTTTATGGAGTTAATTGTACGATATTGATATATATATATATATATATATATATATATATATATATATATATATATATATATATATATATATATATATATATATATATATATACATATATTGATGTGTGTGTGTGTGTATGTGTGTGTGTGTGTGTGTGTGTGCTTACAGACTTCCTTATTGTTCCACACACACAAAAGCGCAAGTGATAGTTTCACATTAATGTAGACATGAAGTGTACATACAGTTTTTAAAACCTGTAAGCTTCAGTGGCTAACGAATCAGCTACAGGAGTATTAACGGGAAAACAATCAGTCATAAAACACCGGTAGTAAACAACCTGAAATGAAGCATCTGACATAATAGTAGTTTCTTTTCTAAGTCCCGCTATCCTCTGCACAGAGATTAGATATTTTGTGATAGTTAAAAAAAAACAAAAACCCACAGAATTCACCACAGAGATATAATATCTTTTTTCACATTTCTCTGGGCGTGCATTAAAGTTTCTCTTTCAGTGTGGCAACCCTCTGGATTTTTCCCCCCTCAAAGACATCTTGACACTGTCCAGGCTCACGTGGAGAGAGCGTTGTTACAGTAAAGTATTTCATGGTGGTCCCACACATGTTGTCATTCATCGCGAATAGGTGAAGGGAGCAGATAGGAAGAGGGAGCAAGAAATAGATTTTACTTGAAAGAGATTTCGTCGTGTAAAGGTGAAAAGAGAAAGAGGAAAACAGTTTATAGAGAGACGATAGATTAATCGTGTGGTCTCTTAAAACACAGCGAATGCCATGAAAATTATGTTTCTATAATGAGTCGCTACGGAGAGTTATGGTGAAATGGGCAGTTTAGAACTCCAGCGGGTGAGTCTGATCATTAGTGACTGATGGTGGATATAGGAGGGTTTAAAAGTGGAAGTAGGGTGTGGGAAGTGATATGTTAAATAAGAAAGGAGGAGACAGAAGAGGAAGAGGAGGAGTTAGAGGAGGAGGAAACGGAAATGAAGAGAGGGGTAGAGAAGAAGGATAGGGAGAAGGAGAAAATGGAGAAGAAGAAGAAGAAGAGGAAGAAGAAGAAGAAGAAGAAGAAGAAGAAGAAGAAGAAGAAGAAGAAGAAGAAGAAGAAGAAGAAGAAGAAGAAGGAGGAGGAGGAGGAGGAGGAGGAGGAGGAATAAGAACAAGGAACTAAATAAGAAGAGGAACAACAAAAACAATAGCAGTAAACAAATACCAATAGCAACAATAAGCAGTTAATTAAGAAGATTTTATAAACAATACGAAGAATGAATAAAAGCCTGGACTGAGAGTGAATATTCCTAACATACTTTTAAAAATTATTTTATGCAGTAATGAACAGCGACCTGTGTACCAGCCGTGCAGCAAACAATTGGCAACTGTTCACAGGTTATAACAATAATCTTTTTTTTTTTGTTACACTACAGCAGAAAACAATTTATTAAAACAAAAACTTTAACTGAAGGTAACCCAGGAGCATTAAAAGCAAAACAGGCAACTATAAACTAGCAATAGCAATGGTTAATTGTCTCTAAGACATTTACGAGTGCATATGATTTAAAGTGTTCGGTAATGTGTTTGGAGTATCCATGACGAAAAGTAACCCTGCGACGTCTGCTAACTTTAGCACTTGCTAAAGGCCAAGGACTAAATTGACAACCAAGTCAGATGGATAAGCTACCACATTATTTGTTATAAGACATTCAACATTGCAGCTGTGAAAGAATCGCAAGATCTAATGGCGAGGACTTTAGGCCAGGCAGATCTTTTAAACGAACTGTGGAAGAAACGATGATAGAGCAAGTTAAAGGTGTTGAGATAATGGCAGTAAATACGACTGTACTACGGTGAAAAACTATGTGATTGGGCCAAAGATGGAAATAAGTGTAGGAACGTCGCATGATCGAAGCCTATATAGTGTAATATAGTGTTTAATACTATTTTTCGGCCCCAGAATTGCCCGTACTCGCACCTTCGTCGTGCCTTGTAACACTGTGTATGTCATTGCGCCTCTTAAAATTTTCAAACAATCCTCTGCTGGCCTTAAAATGACTAAGTACACTTATTGCCAGGCACATATTTTAGCGTCGATCGTCGGCCAGATCCCCTCGTCACCCCTCGCTGTCGCATTCTTGCCAGACCTTGGTGATCCATTTTCTCCTCAGCGGTGTAAACATGCTCCCACAAGGCCGCAATCACGTCTGCCTTGTCATGCATCAATACTCCACTAAGTTTTGCAGAGCCAGCCAATCTGTCCGTCTATTCATTCCCCAGCACACCAGCATGCCCCGGAGAAAAGATCCAGACGATGCTTGTCACCCGTGACCTCCGAAGCCAAGCAAGCCACTCTGCACGAAGCTTGCCTGTCCTCACCTTACTCAGCATGCTTTCTGAGTCAGTTACAATCAAGATGTGTGTGTATCGTATTCTCCATCCAGCGGAAAGCTGCACTGACCGCCTCCACCTCCATTCTTAAGCTAGATGTTGTGGTATCATATGCCAGGCTCTCCTGCACCAAACGGCGACCATTAGCTTTTGCTAAGAACCCCCAGGCACTTCTCCTGCCTCTCAACACCGAACCATCTGTTTGCGATTTCTGTTTCGTTAGCACATTCATGCCTTTCGCTACATTAGCCTCTTTTATTATTATACAGGTATAACATTTAGTGATCCAAACAAGAAACATAAATATCTTTAGGAAGAGAAAATGGTGGGCAGAGCGAGCATTGTTTTCTCTTGATACATGTTTCCTCAACATTTGCTGTTTGGATACAATCCAGTCATTTATGGAATTCTCACTATCAGACAACACAATGAAAATAAAGGAAGAAGATTCTTGAAATACAGTAACACCGCAGTTTTCGTTGCCTTCGGTTATCATCGATTTCGGTTTTCATCGATTTTTTTCCGCGAACACTTTGACTCGGTTTTCGTCGGTTTCCTGATTTCGTCCGCGTGCTCACGTGGCCTCGCTGCTAATTTCGCGGAAACAAAGGGACCCATGCGTTCTTCTGCTCAGATTGCGTTGCTTTTCGATATGTGAGCATCACTTGCTAATAATAAAATACGAGAGCGCATTAAGATTGCTGAAATCGCCATCCACGATAAGTTCCACTGTGGCGAAAAAGGAACAAATACAGGAGGCTAATGTAGCGAAAGGCATGAATATGCTAACGAAACAGAAATCGCAAACAATTGAAAATGTCGAACGGCTATTATTAATTTGGAAAAGTCAAAACAGTTTGATGGCGATTCTGTTTCGGAGGTAATCATATGTGACAAAGCCACTCTGTTATTTGCCGATCTCATTAAAAAATGCCTGGGAACGAGTGATATTGTACTTAGTGATTCTAAGGCCAGCAGAGGATTGTTTGAAAATGTTAAGAGGCGCGCTGGCATACACAGTGTTACTAGGCACGACGAAGGTGCGAGTACGGGCAAGTCTGGGGCCGAAAAAATTGTATTAAACACTATATTTATTCTCTATAAAATGTGTTTTTGGTATTATTTTGGAGTTTCTAGAACGAATGAATTCGATTTACATTGGTTCATATGGAAATAATAGCCTCGGTTTTCGTTGTTTTCGGATTTCGCCGAGTGTTTTCTGACGGATTATCGACGAAAACCAAGGTTTTACTGTTCTTGAAGCCTGTAAGTATGCAAGGTTTGCAGCCATTTCATACGATCACCAGAATCTTGGATCAGCTGCATGTTCTTGAATGGATTATGCCATGTGGTCAGTCCATCAAGATATTTATCTCTCTGCCTTCCCTTTGCTCTCTTTCCGCTAATCGTGCCAGTAGTCACAGGTTTCCCAATTTGTTTCTCCTCATAATATGCCCAAAACATCTTGACTGTATACATCTAATTTCTCGAATCAATTTCCAATTTTCATTTGTCTCTTGTAGAAATGTGGTTTTTATGTCCATCCATGTATTCTTTGCATTCTTCTCAGAAACCATATTTTCACTGCCATTAAATGTTTCTCTTCATGTCTGCCTATTGTCCATGTTTCACATCCGTATAACAGTATAGGTTCTACATTGCAATGCAACACTGTTTTTTCACCTTACAACTGACAGCATTTTATTGATCAGTATGTTTTCAATCTTGCCAACAACAACAAAAAAAGTTATCTATGCCAACGCGATTCTTGTTCTAATCTCTACAAAAGTACCACCCATTAAATGTTATGATTGCTCCGAGATAGTTTTACCTGTTCACTTGTTTAAGAATTTCTATTTTACTTGGATGTTACATTGTGGTAATTCTTTCTTCTTGGGAACCACCATAATCTAGGCTTTCTTACATATTTTATTCTTGCCATAGTTGTTCACTTTGTGCAATTATCATATATCATACAAGCTGCAAATAATGTTCATCGTTAACATCATACTGTATCATTCGCATATCTAAAGCCAATATCTGTGTGTGTGTGCTTTCTATCTACCTTATTACTTATGTTAACATCAATACTGTATCATCCGCATATCTAATGTCGATATTTGTGTGTGTGTGCGTGTGTGCTTTCCATCTATCTTATTACTTATTATTATCAATAATGTATCATCCGCATATCTAATGTCGATCGATATCTGTATGTGTGTGTTCCATCTCCCTGATTACTTATGTTAACATCAATACAGTTTCATCCGCATATCTAATGTCGATATCTGTGTGTGTGCGTATGTGCTTTCCATCTATCTTATTACTTATGTAAAGGCAAAACCGTGTAACACGCCTTGAGTCTTAATGGGTATATGGTGCTAGCCCCACATGTGTACCGGCACTCAGCGGTCACGTGATCCAGTCACGCCTTTACCTCCCAGGACATGTCCTGATAACCACATGAGGCTGGGCCGAACTTTGGAGACCAGGTCGATTTTGTACAGATTTAACGCCTTCACTTGGATTGATTACTTAAGTCATCATCATCATCATCATCATCATCATCATCATCCTCATCATCATCATCATCATCAACATCATCATCATCATCAGCTCTTCTCTATTTTAAACAGATTTAACTCCTTCATCTGGATTGGTTACTTAAGTCATGCTTGCTTGCTAGCGTTCGCTGACTGTGAACTCCAGCGTGAAGTCCTGTATGTCGGATGAAGACATCCTGTTGTCCAACATCAGTGTGATGTCATACCGGACTGAGGTTTGCGTGAGTATCCGTTGTTCCATGTCTGGCTTATTGGTGTGTAGACTGATGGTTCCTCGCCGTGCAGGCAGATACTCTCTGACTTTGGAAGAATCAGCGATCCTACTATCTTAGCCAGGACCTCGAAGGAACCTGCTGCCCAGGACGCACGGCTAGGACGTGTTAGTAGGTCTTGGCCAGTATAGAACCTGGCCTTGGTGCCTTGGGAACACCTCTGCGTCCCACTTAAGTCATCATCATCATCATCAGTTCTTTGAAAAGATTTAACGCCTCCACCTGGATTGGTTACTGAAGTCATCATCATCATGTAGCATGTCCTTTACAGAACGTCGGACTCAGCACAGCGAGTTGAAAGTCTCTCGATGTCTCGCCCTCGATTCCCTCTCGGGCACCCTCACGCTAACGAACTTACTTAACTGGGTAAGTGTCATTGGATGATTAACCGTCTTAAGCGACTTCCCGTAAAAGCCATGGGTTTATATACAGTAGATTTCACCTATGCAACCTCCTTTAATTTGATATAAAATACAACTCACCTGCTACCATATTAATAACTTTTAAGTCATAACTGTGACACAGCTCTACTTCCCATTTTACCGACATCCATTGTTGTTTGATCTAAACCTACTTTTTATTTTGCACTGAAATTGTTAACTGTCTACCTAACAAATACTTAACTATGTCTGCCTGCTTATCTGTATACTAACCTTCCTACCTGTCTGTCTGTGTGATTGTTTGTCTGACTGTTTGTCTGGCTGTCTGTTTCTTGTGCTTTCTTCTTCGTTCCATCTGCTTGTAAGTTTACTGCGCCTTTCACTTATGCTACCACCGCTTTCATTTTACTTGAACCTGTTAGCTTTATTGCAATTGACAAAAACACAAAATAAATTAAATTTCATTGGGGGAGTTTTACCCTTTCGGAAATGTAAAGAGATAAAAAGGAGTCCTGTGCAATAAACTAGCCATAACTTGCACGTAAACTTTACGATCGGATAAGTTTACTCGCATAAAAGAAGAATGAAGATTGCGCCCGTGAGAAAGTTGAGACAGCACTTATTTATTCCCTGTAACAAAACGCGAGAAGTTATAACTTAGGGACCTGTAACAAAACCCCGAGAAGTTTACGCTAGGGTCCTCTGAGGAATACTTTGCTGATGAGCACACACCGTTCAGAAGATATTAATTTTACATACACACACACGCGCGTGCGCGCGCGTACACACACACGCACACGCACTTGGATATAGGGCATCCAGGGTCAGCTGAATCTCCAGAGCAACTGGGTAGTCTCCTAGGGGGC
The DNA here is from genome assembly GCA_014155875.1 of Cepaea nemoralis. Taxonomy (NCBI): domain Eukaryota; kingdom Metazoa; phylum Mollusca; class Gastropoda; order Stylommatophora; family Helicidae; genus Cepaea; species Cepaea nemoralis. The sequence goes on from JACEFZ010013844.1 coordinate 121,999, forward strand.
AACCGGGTACCATCTTTAAGAGATACAATCCTAAGCAAATTAGTTTAACTTATTAAGTGAGCACTTGTCTCCGTGGCGAAGGTTTTACGAATGCAGTTCACGTTGAAACACAGCTGTGGGCGATTTGGTAGCAGACTGCCTTACGTTGTTTTATAAATGAAATTGTACGGGTGCCGGCCGTTCAGAAAGCAATGGCAAACTACTGAACGTAACGTGCCCTGGAATCACGAATAGCCAAAAATGTGGGGTTGACTGCTACGTCCTGTAAAGGATATGCAACTGACTTTTTAAAATAGTGTTAAAGAAGGCATAAGGAAATTGAGTCAGTGTAATCTCATATAAATATAAGTCTGGAACCAATAGTTTAATCCTGGAATCAAACAGACCATTTGCTCTTTGGGCTGCCCGGCCAACTCTTAGAGATTCTCCTGCGCGTATGATTCCCGTTGTGTTGTATTAACGACAGGGACATTTTCTTGCGCGTATGATTCCCGTTGTGTTGTATTAACGACAGGGACATTCTCTTGCGCGTATGATTCCCGTTGTGTTGTATTAACGACAGGGACATTCTCTTGAGCGTATGATTCCCGTTGTGTTGTATTAACGACAGGGACATTCTCTTGAGCGTATGATTCCCGTTGTGTTGTATTAACGACAGGGACATTTTCTTGCGCGTATGATTCCCGTTGTGTTGTATTAACGACGGAGACATTCTCCTGCGCGTATGATTCCCGTTGTGTTGTATTAACGACATGGACTCGGCATTAGGGAGCCCACCATAGCCAGTCAAATCCAGCTACTGTTTAGACTAATTCTAAAGATGAACTCATGATCACGTGGAATCCAAATATATAGAAATAAAACAACCAGGGAGCCACGCAGATTTGCGAACTCTCGTCATATCTGTCGACATCGAGAACATAATGGGATCTAGACAATATAAAGTAGTTTTGAAATTATCAAAATATAAATAATCTGCAATCTGCTGAAGATATACGTATTACGTTATATACGTATAGCAAGAAATGAAAATCATTTGCAAGATTTAATGAAACTCTAACAACTGAAAGTGAAAAGAAAAGATAATTAATAGATGACTACATAAATTGAGAAATCTGTAATGATCGGGGTGACCAAGTCCTACAAGAAACAAATGAAAACCTTTAACTGATTGAAGAAATTAGACGTAGACAGTCACACATATTTGAACACGCTGTGATAAGATATAAAATGGAAAACTGTGTGACAACTAGCATGACTGAGGGTAAAAGAACAAGAGGAAGGCAGATAAGTGGATGGCTTGGCCACGTGGTATGTTCGAGACAAGAAGATAGAGCTGATCCACGACTATGGTGATCATGTGATATGGCGAAACATGATCGCCCACGCTCATGGGCATGGCACATGATGATGATGTTAATGGCCAGAAAAGGGATAAACAGTTGAACAAAGAATATCAAGGATCCTGTTGACAGCATAAAGCCGACGTGTGTATTTTGCTAGCCACTCGATGTGGCTGCCATGAGGTTATATTAGGTCATGGAATAGTGAACCGAGAGAATACAGAGCTTAATGCAATTCAGCGTGAATTTACAGGTGCATGCCCTGCACGAAGACGGCGGGGCAGGTTGTGAGCGAGGGGACATCGTCTCCTCGAGGCAGACAGTGGGACGATAGTCATGGTCAAGTCTAGGCATGGTTCTTTGTTGCAGTAGCACGGCCACACATTTTGCCGCCAAGAACATGTTGTTAGGAGTTGTGTTTGTTAAGTATATACAGGCTTGTCCATGGGAATGGGATTCCCATGAGAATCCCATGGGAAATGTCCCATGAGATGGGATGGGACGGGACAGCAAACATTTGTATTTCCCATGGGATACATGGGACAGTAGGCATGTCATAGCAACTTTTTTTTTTTTTTAAACCTTTTTAAAGCCTTTTATCCTTCCTTTTTTCTGTATATACTTGTATCAATTCTTTATCTCATGGTGGGACACCGGATAAATTAATAAATGCGCGCATGCGATCATATTACCAACGTTTCAATGCCCATTAAAAGAAAATTACTCGCATTACTTTAATGTAGATGATGAAGAATTCTTAAACCACATTCCGAATATTGTTCAGATTAAAGGAATGCTGTACATACATGAGAAATTCAAAACTTTCTTTTGACAAACTAGAAAATGATGGTGCTACATCTCATTTAATTTTGCTGTTATACTTCCTTCCAGACTATCAGTTGTACAGTACAAAGTTATTGTTGATATGGACGAAGAAACTTCCAGCAGCATGGTGAAGAAATATTGTCAGAACTTTCAGAAAATTATTGGAGAAAAACTTTGGCCGTATTGCTGCAGTTCTTTGGCAGTTACTGCAGCATTCCTTACTGGAGTTAACATCAAAGCCAAAATAGAAGACATGGTTAAGTCAGTTGTTACTAAGAAGAAAGGAAATGCGGACACCAATAAATGGGCCAGTGATTGGATCGCTTTTTCTAAGTCTGTTGTTCCAACTGTTATTTCATTCATCAAAGAAATGAGAAATGAGTGCTGTCATCCACCCGGAAAAGGCGGCTGTTTTGTGGTGCTCTCTGGATAACAGGATTGTAAGAGCTGATGTCCCAAGCCTCGCGATAGATGGTAGAAATGTCAGCAGAGAGAACAAACTGAAGTATCTGGGGATCACATTTGACAGGAGCCTATCCTTCAAGGACCATGTGGAGACGGTCGTGACAAGATCTCAAAAGGGACTCAATGCACTTAAAACTATGGCTGCAATGGACATAGAGCAGAGAATGCTTTTCACACTATACTAGCACTTGATCCTCTCAGTAATTGATTATGGATTAGGTCTGCTCACTGTCTCAGATAATCAGCTGGTGAAGTTAGAGCGCATACAGAACGAAGCTTTGCGGGTCATTCTGGGATGCACTAGAGACACCCCAGTAGTGTGTATGCGTTACATCCTTGGTCTGCCGACTGTTGCTGGTAGGCTCAAGGTGATGCAGGCGAAGGCATACCTCAGAGTAGCTGCAGACACAGACCACTCACTGCATGAGGCTCTGGGCGCAGTTAAGGGTCAGCGACTGATAAGAGGGAAATCATGGATGGCTCAGGCGGAGAATACGATCAGACAGGTGTGCCCCTTGGAGAACATTAGGCGTGGAGAGGAGTGGGTCAGAGTGCCAGCGGAGCAGTCAGACTTGTGCAGAGTTATAACCACATTAAGCCGGGAGTGCAGGGAGTGGCCAGTAGGGGCCACGGAAGTGGAAATCCAGCAACTAATTCAGGACAATGCTCACTAGAGTGATGTGATTATCTACACAGATGGTTCGGTGTCAAGAGGTGAGAGAAGTGGCTGGGGGTTCATAGCCAAAGCTAATGGTCGATGTTTGGGGCAGGAGAGCCTGGCATATGATACCACAACATCCAGCTTAAGAATGGAAGTGGAGGCAGTCACTGCGGCTCTCCACTGGATGGAGAATACGACACACACACACACACACACACACACACACACACACACACACACACACACACACACACACACATCGTGATTGTAACTGACTCAGAAAGCATGCTGACGAGGGTGAGGACGGGCAGACTTCATGCGGAGTGGCTTGCTTCGCTTCGGAGGTCACGGGTGACAAGCATCGCTTGGATCTTTTCTCCGGGGCATGCCGGTGTGCTGGGAAATGAACAGGCGGACAGATTGGCTGGCTCTGCAGAACTTGGTGGAGTATTGATACATGACAAGGCAGACGTGGTTGCTGCCTTGTGGGAGCACGTGCACTCCTCGGAGGAGCAAATGGATTACCATGGTCTGGCAAGAATGAGACAACGAGGAGTGACGAAGGGATCTGGCCGACGCTCAACGCTCAGAGGAAAGGCGAGACGGACTTATAATCAGATTGCTACTGGTACTATTAGTGTTGGAACTCTTCGCTGGCTGCTGAGGATGGGGACGGAGCACTTATGGGAATGCCCCGAATGCTGTGATGTCGATTAATAAATCAATCAATCAATCAATCATCAAAGATTTAAATCTTTCTTCTGAATCATCTGCTGTATGTGAAGTAGCAGGATTTGTAGAACAAAAGCCGAAAAGTGATTTTGACTTATTTTATGATCCTCCACTAAACAAAACACTTAAGTTTGATGACCCCAGAAACAAGTGCCTTGAGGATTAAGTCACCATGTTTCAAAAATTACGGCAACCAACTTCACAACCATTAAATTATTGGGAAAATGAACATAGGTTTCCACCGCTAACAGTAAGTGCGAAAATTGTCTTGGCCATACCAGTGTCCTCAGCGGCAGTAGAGCACTTATTTAGTGCAACTGGATTGTTGTTGAGTAAGTTTTTCGCCTATAGCAGTGGCCTAGGTACGTTCAGCTCAAGGTTTCGAATCATTAGTTTTTAACTGACTGATAGTGTACTGACTGATTGATTAGGTGACTCGTGGTCTATGTTGATCGCACGTTGAAACTATCCGAAGATTCTATGGTCGCTTTCTGAGATCTCACTAAAAGATTTCACTTCTAGTACTGAAACTCCGTAGTACTGTCAAATATCACAATGTGTGTATTCAAGGATCCACATACAACTATATATGTTCATGTTAGAATAGCAAACTTTCAAATAGTCATCTTCTTAGAGCTCATTGTCTTGCCGTGTGGCGCTGGTGATCATGTCTGTCCACAGCCTTCTATCTCGTGTGCTTCCGGTCATTTCTGATACAGGTGTTCCGCCTTCCTACGATGTCAGATCGATTAGCATCTTCTGCCTTGGTCCCCCCCCCCCCCTCACTCTCTTCTCTCCAACTGTCCCGTTGTGACGACATACTCTAGCCTTACCTATCTTTGCCTTCTCCACTTCCGGCCTACTTCAGTTGCGAGTAACCAGTTCTCTTTGTGAGGTTACTTCTGTCAATATATCTTCATTACTCTTTGTATTGTTCTATTGTGTTCTTATCATTTTCCTATAAACCACATCTACGTGGCTTCCACATAATTTTTAAATTGTCTGCTAATGTTAAATGATTCGATTTTGTGCGTCACGACTGGCTCAATATCTGTCTGGACTCTTATCCAGACAGCAAAGACAATACACATTATTTTGGCACTTATTAAACAGGGGGAGGCCTGAATACGTCGTGTAAGCGGAAAAGTTTAACAGGAATAGAGGCATGGGGGAGACCAAAAGAGAAGATACTAGACTATATGACATTATGGCATATAGGAACATTTGTATTAGAAATGATTGACAGTACACGAGACAAAACGCTGTGGAAAGACGTTATACCTAACGCCACATGGCATGGACTATAAGAATCGTGCGGCAAGAAGATGTTACATACACGATTTATCGTGCACCAAGACGATGAAACAGACACATTCTACAAGATATGAAGAACCTCTAAAGCTGGCTTGTAAACAGCAACATGTCTCTGAAACTGAAGTATTTACCAACAGTAAAAGCCACGGCGGCTAGGATGGAACAGTGACTGAAGTATTTACCAACAATAAAGGAGGCCACGGCGACTAGGATGGAACAGTGACTGAAGTATTTACCAACAGTAAAGGCCACGGCGGCTAGGATGGAACAGTGACTGGAGTATTTACCAACAATAAAGGCCACGGCGACTAGGATGGAACAGTGACTGAAGTATTTACCAACAATAAAGGAGGCCACGGCGGCTAGGATGGAACAGTGACTGAAGTATTTACCAACAATAAAGGAGGCCACGGCGGCTAGGATGGAACAGTGACTGAAGTATTTACCAACAATAAAGGAGGCCACGGCGGCTAGGATGGAACAGTGACAGAAGTATTTACCAACAATAAAGGAGGCCACGGCGGCTAGGATGGAACAGTGACTGAAGTATTTACCAACAATAAAGGAGGCCACGGCGGCTAGGATGGAACAGTGACTGAAGTATTTACCAACAGCAAAAGCCACGGCGGCTAGGCTAGAACAGTGACTGAAGTATTTACCGACAGTAAAAGCCACGGCGGCTAGGCTAGAACAGTGACTGAAGTATTTACCAACAGTAAAAGCCACGGCGGCTAGGATGGAACAGTGACTGAAGTATTTACCAACAATAAAGGTCACGGCGGCTAGGATGGAACAATGAGTGAAGTATTTACCAACAGTAAAGGTCACGGCGGCTAGGATGGAACAATGACTGAAGTATTTGCCAACAGTAAAACACACGGCGGCTAGGATGGAACAGTGACTGAAGTATTTACCAACAATAAAGGTCACGGCGGCTAGGATGGAACAATGAGTGAAGTATTTACCAACAATAAAGGTCACGGCGGCTAGGATGGAACAATAAGTGAAGTATTTACCAACAATAAAGGTCTCGGCGGCTAGGATGGAACAATGAGTGAAGTATTTACCAACAATAAAGGTCACGGCGGCTAGGATGGAACAGTGACTGAAGTATTTACCAACAGTAAAGGTCACGGCGGTTAGGATGGAACAGTGACTGAAGTATTTACCAACAGTAAAGGTCACGGCGGTTAGGATGGAACAGTGACTGAAGACATGGAAGACAAACCCAAGATCGACCAGTACGAAGATGGCAGTTGACAAACCTACCCTTGGTACTAGACTTATTTCTATTAACCCCCGCCAATTTCCCAGAGACACGGAAGCTTCCCTTGTTTTATGTATTCCTATTTTAATATCTCTGCCTTCTTCTTTCCAATCATTGTCTACATTCTTCTTATTTAACCCTGTATCTTGCATTGGTGGAGTATAGGCCCTCAACTAACTCGCTTAAAGTCCCTCTATCCTCAGCTATCTCGTGCAGCTCCGTATGTGTCCTCTCCATATTATTCATGTTTGTTTCTAATTCTCTTCTCCGCGTTTTAAGGTCTTCTCCTATTTCTTTTAACCATGTAGGTCAAGCCTTTCTAGTTATATTATTCTCAGGTTTCCGCAATGTATGTCGCACGTGGTTCTAAAATTCCAGGTGCCAATTCTGGAAATTGTCCTAGGTGAAAGGAAGAACATCTACGATTCTGATTCCTTGCGGTTTTCTCCACATCGAGTCATATTTCTTGTATAAGATTCCTGTGTCAACATGGCTACCTAAGTACCGGGGTTTGTAAAGTCTCACTACACTTTGTATGAAGAACAAATCTGAAAATGTATTTCTTCTGTTGATAACTCCATTCTGTTTGGAGTGCAAAGAATATTCCAGCAGACGACAGCCATTCGCTGCATATTTATTCACGAAGGACTGTGGAGCACATTTTTTATGACACCATATACTTCATTTTTTCAAATTTGTTCTATTTACAAAGTGTAGTGAGACTTTACAAACACCCGGTATGTGCACGCTTCTCCCATTTCACGTGTTATTTCACCAAGAGAGATTGGGTTATCATTTACTCTGTTTATTCTCAGTATTGCTGTCTTTCTCCTATGCCTTTTAGACGTAAATGTTGTGACCTCCCTTCTAGTATGTTTAATGTATCCTGCATCTGATGTCGTGTGTGAGATAGGAGTACAATGTAATCAGCCAAATCCAGATCATCAAGCAGCTCTGTCAGAATCCACACATTTCTGGTTGTAGTTTCTGTTTTCTTAAATATCTAGTCTGACTAAAAGGGAGCGGCTGGCCGAGTGGCTAAGAACGCCGGGTTCTCCTTTGAGAGACCCGGGTTCGAATCCTCGGTAAGGTGTGGAATTTTTTTCTGTCGAGAGCAAAAAGTAAACCTTAACCTGCACAGTTCCCGGGGACTGCACGAGCCATGCGGCCTTAATTCCCCAGGCTCAAGACCCCTCCCCCCCCCTCCTTTTTTTACATTGCATAGGATTATATGCAGTAGATGACAGATGACATGACTAAAGGCATCCGTGTCACACTCTTGTTCTTATCTCAAATGTATCTGTTAGTTTTGCATCACGAAGATATCTACATTTCATGTCTTTATACAACAAACAATAAACACTCATTATCACACTTTGAGGTGTATGATGTATATGATGCTAGTCCCACGTTTGTAGACCCATTGGCAGTCGATGGGTGATGTAGTCAATATTACACTGGCCGTCTTTGCTTCCCGGAACATTTTCTGGTACCTTTTTAATACTGTCGACCCGAGAACCAAGCTCGCGGAAAAATCCTATAACTGAAGGAGATTGAAACACATGCAAAACGTGGAAGACACAGCAAGCGTTATCTTGACAATGTGATACATCGGTTTCCCGTGTCTTTATATGTTCTGTAGGACCCCAAAGTGCCGCATTAATTTCTAAAGAGAGTCCTTGTCAATGCTTTCAAAATCGTTTTCATAGTCAAGAAATCCAATCTAATACTGCGAATTTATTTCAAAGCCTTGCTTTATTATTATGCGAAATGTCGCTATATGTTTAGTGCGTAATCCTTTTATTGGTAGCCCACTTGTTTAATATTCTTTAGGTGTTTGTCAATGGCATCTCTTACCTCTCCAGAAAGGACTTGCTTAATAGTTCGCAACAACAATGACATCATTCTGCTTTATCTGACAGTTTCAACACATAACTTTCTCTCCATGCCCCTGGTATTTCTTCAGGCCTCCCCCCTTTTCCCTAAGCTCTGATAAATAATTTATGCCGAGATTCAGCTGACGTAATTATAATGGATTCCGACAGGAAACCACGTGAACCAGCAGCTATCCCATCCTTCCAGAGTAGATCAACGAAAATTGAAGTGAAATTGGTCAGCTGTTGCAAGAACATAATCACGAGTGACAGAATTGACGTTGCGACTCGAAAACTTTTCGTTAACACACAAACAAATAACACAACGTGATACAACTACACAAAAGTATACAAATGTTACTTAGTTGAGGTACTGGAGACGTCTGAAAACGTACAAACATAAAACAGTCATCGAGCGCACAAATCAAACTGCCAAAGAAAGACAAGGACAATAGTAGGAAATCATAATCAACAAAGTGTTCTGATTAAATATAGCTCGTACAAAAATTAAAGATCAAATTAGCAGATGGGAGAGAAGAATATTCGTGAAGCTGCCAAAGAAATGGGGTTTGCTGACATGTGGAAATTATCGAGGAATAATGATATTGTCGGTTACATGGAAAATATTCGACAGGACCGTTGCGTAGAGAATAAGAGATGCCATTGGTTAACAATGAAGTGATGTCAAGGCAGATTTCTCATTAAACAGATCAAGCACTGTTGATACAGTCTAATGACGTATATTAGCTGATTCGGTGCCGGAGGATCGCCAAATTTTACCTCCAATTTGGACAGAAGGACGAAGTATGGCCATACTAGGGTCGCCGTGTTATTTATTTTGTTTCTTAATATCTTCCGCCATGTCAATGCTCAGTGAATGGAGGTTTACATTAACATACTTTTTCATTTCTTTGTGCACAATGTTTGGTCTAAACCTACTGTTTTGTTTGACACTGAATCAGTTAATAGATCAACGCATTAAATTTAACTTTATATTGGATTGATGAACTGTGAAAAGGCATTTGACAACATTTATAAGGAACCTCTTTGAATATTCTACAGAAGAGCATTAACTTAATAATAGCACCATATAAAGACAGGTGAAATGAAAAGTTCTTTATGATGGAAAACGAAGAGATACGTTTGAAATAACAACAAACAAGGATTACCTCTGTCGCAGTCAGTATTTTTACTGGATTACGAAGACACAACTAGTTCCCGCCAGAAATGCAATTAAATGAATTCTTGATGACCAGAATGTTTTCTGTCGACATTAAACACACGAAATCAGACGCAAGACAAATGAAACACGCCTGATGAGAGGTCACAACAAATAGGTAAGAAATAATTGTAGGATAAGACTTCACAGCACATTCTGCAGACTTGCCAGCTGGGATTGTCCCAAACTCTGAAACCACAATAAATGGCGAGCTGAACTGGACTACATTCTCCACATGTGCTGAATGCCAGAAAGTTACAGACACGAAAATAAATCTTACAAATGATAACCCATCTGCCTTGGCGAAATGTGACTTCAAAAGTTGGTATCGTACACATATTTAAACAGCTATATAGGTAAAATGGGGAAACAGAAAGAGATATTAAAATATGAATACGAAACACAAAGATATTTTTAATTACTAAGAAATTTGTAGAAGTAAAAAAAATAAAACCTCCTACCAAATTAAGAATATTTAACTTTAACGCCAAATGAGCACTGCTTAATGGGTTATTATCAGGGGGAACGACTAAACAATTACTTGTAAACTATAAACACTCGTTAAATGTTGTCTATGCAGAGTCGAAATGGTATGATAGAATTAGGAATGCCGAGCTCATGGAGACATCTAAATACCTTACAATGCATCATGAGGTGAGGCAAAGCACTGGCACTGGATGGCACACATACTCTGTTAATAGTATAACAGGAGATTCTTTTCTATGGAACCCACAGGGCAAGAGAACTGGAGACTTCAAAACACACGAAGAAGACAATTAAGAACAAATTAATAGCATGGCGAAGATATGAAAATGGCTGCAGATAATTGAAAGCGGTAGGACGACTTGTCGGGATTTGTTTTGAGGCCCTTTGCTTCATTGAAGGAATAGAAGAGAGAAGAAGAAAAGATTGCTGTCGCCCAAACAAGAAAATTCCCAGGTTCTGGAAGGCCAGGCGGACAGTTTCAGCCCAGAGGCGATAACTTAAGAAGTAAACCAAGTCGTAAAACGCTCAGAAACCGTGTTAGCCCTCCGCCTGGCATGCCTCAAGGAGCTTGGAGTTGGTGATTTCTGCTAGTTGAAAAATCCCACACACCCCGGCTCTAACGTCGTTAAAGCCATTAGGAGCTTCCTTCAACCGACAAACAGGAAATTAAATGTGTATATTTAATTCTTTGCATTTCTTTCTTTCTATCATTGTAACGTCAGAGAAATTAAACCGGTTAAAATGAGAAATCTCTCCCTCGTTCTCCCCCCTCTCTCTCTCTCTCTCTCTCTCTCTATATATATATATATATATATATATATAGAGAGAGAGAGAGAGAGATAGAGAGAGGAAGAATATATATATTTTGGTCTATCTGTAATCACGTTTATCCACGTAGGGTATGCTAGACCCACATTTTGATCAACCAATCGGCACTCTGTGGAATTTGCCTGGATAGTGCAGTCGCCGCGAACTGTGCAGGTTAGGATTTTCTTTGTATCCCCCTCCCCCCCCCCCCCCCCCCACAGAAAAAAAATCCCACACCTTACCGAGGGATCGAACCCGGGTCTCCCGAAGGAGAGTCCGGCCTTCTAGTCACTCGGCCAGCCGCTCCTCAGTATTACACGGATCGTTATTTCTTCCCAAGACATGTCTTTGTACCCATTTTATTTCTTCCCAAGACATGTCTTTGTATTCATTTTATTTCTTCCCAAGACATGTCTTTGTATCATTTTATTTCTTCCCAAGACATGTCTTTGTATTCATTTTAGTTCTTTCCAAGACATGTCTTTGTACCCATTTTATTTCTTCCCAAGACATGTCTTTGTATCATTTTTTTTCTTTCCAAGACATGTCTTTGTATCATTTTATTTCTTCCCAAGACATGTCTTGGTACCCATTTTATGTCTTCCCAAGACATGTCTTTGTATTCATTTTAGTTCTTTCCAAGACATGTCTTTGTATCCATTTTAGTTCTTTCCAAGACATGTCTTTGTATCCATTTTATTTCTTTCAAAGACATGTCTTTGTATCCATTTTAGTTCTTTCCAAGACATGCCTTTGTATCCATTTAATACTGGCTCGGAGGTCAGCGTGGCCGAATGGATAAGAACGCTCCTTCTTAGACATCCGGTATTCTGATACTGAGATAGCGGATTCAACTCCTTCACACGTCAGCTGGACTAAAATGTTCACTTCTCGTCCTTGACTTGGGGATGTTAATTACAAGCACCTCTGAAGTCGGAGTGTTTTCGTCTGATGGCGAAGAATACTGGTAATAGGGAAAGCTAATCCACACGAAAGAATTAATCCAGTGCACAAAACGTAGGTGCACGTGTATGGACTACGCTTGGGTTCAAAGCGAGCTAGCACACCCAAAAAAAAAAAAAAAATTGGGTCGACCTTGCAACCAGATCAATTTTTAAACATTACTATATCACCTGGATGTGGATAGAACATATTACCACCAAGTCAGCAGGCGAATATCTAACCACTACTCAACAACGCCTTCCAATGTTAGTTTTTGAAGTTAAATATTCATTAAGTTTTTGGCTGTCCAGTGAATATGAAAGTTCAGGATCTGCAACATTTAGTAGATGCGATTGTTACACACAGTGAACAACTTGGGTTAGAATTAAATTGTAAGAAGACACAGGCTATTGTCGTACTAGGAAGAACGAAATACCACAATGTACAAGAAAATGGGAATATTCTCAAACAAGTGAATCGGTATAATTATCTCGAAATAGTCATAACATCTGATGGAAGATGTCTTAGAGAGATTAGAAGAAGAATTGCCATGGCGAAGGTAGCCTTTTTCAAGATGAAAAACATACTGACCAATAAAAAGATGTCATTTGCAACGAGAAAAAGAGTGTTGAGGTGCTACATAGAACCTGTACTTGTGTATGGATGTGAAGCGTGGACAATGAGCAGACAAGATGAAAAACATCAGATGGCTGTGGAAATGTGGTTTCTGAGGAAAATGCAAAGAATACCATAGACAGACAGAAAAACTAATGACCAAGTCCAACAAGAAACAAATGAAAACCATAAACTGATTAGAGAAATTAGACGTAGACAGTCAAAATTTTATGGTCACATTGTGAGAAGAAATAAATTGGAGAATTTGGTGACTACTGGCAAGATCGAGGGGAAGAGAACAGGGGGATTGCAGAGAAGTAAATACCTGGATGGCTAGGCCACGTTGTATGGTCGAGACAAGAACACTGAGCTGATCCATAACTCTGGTGATTGAGTCAGATGGCAAAACATGATAGCCTACGCTTACCGACACGGCACATGATGATGATGATGATGATGATGATGATGATGATGATAATGATGATGATGATGATGATGATGATGATGATGATGATGATGATGATGATGATGAATATGTTCGTAAATCGTGTTTTATCACTGTTACTTGTTCTCTAAACTATTTGATGTTGCAGTTATATTGCTCATACAATGTTTGACTTCTCAAAGAATATGTCCTAAATAGTTTGATTCCATATTTGAAATCTTTCACAACCGCTGACCTCTGGTGGTCCGGTTTATTTTGACTTCCCAAATCATTCATCTCTGAGAACCATCAAGCGCCACCCCTGGGCTGCCTGCAACGTGCCGATGTCATAAAAAGTTAATTTTCTTTCTTTTCCTGGCACTTCGCGACATTTAGCGATCGGGTCTCATGGGGGGAATGTTGACTTATGCAGGAGTAGAACTCATGCGAGCAATGGCTTGTCCCGTGGGGGAAAAAAACGGAAATGCGCAGGTAGGCCCCGTGGGAGAAAACGGCACTGCCTAGAACAGAACGGCCGAATAAAGAGAGACAACTCATTTCCTCTGGTGGAACAACTGTTGTATCAGAATTTAGCTCGTCTAGAAGCTGCTAACTTAAGTGCCCACCAAGCCTGGAGCACTGGTCAAAAGTCGAGCCGTTTGACTGCCGACCTGTCGGTGGTTAACTGCCCATAACTTACGCACGTGCTCGGATTTCCCCAGCGAAAACGAGATTCTTGTTTAGTTTTGTGGTCTTCACAGCGTTGGAGATCGTTTGGCATGCAAGCAAGCGTACAGACCTCCCAGAACTACAGCTCACTGGCTAGCTTGAATGGCTCACCTTCCTTCCGTAACGTAGAGCGCTGTATAAACCATTTGAGAATATACGACGCCATGGTAGAGCCGTAACCTGCGCATTTAAGCATACACGAAAAAAACATAAACAACACACAAAGGACATCAGTTCAGGGTGAGTTCTTCGCGATGAGAATCTCCTGTCTCTGTCACTGTACGTGTCCTGTAGAAGTTTCATTATGCTTGATTGAAAGGGGGATTTGTAACATTGTAACACATGATGGCTTTGGTGGAGCTTTGTCAAAAGGAGTTAAACTGTTCACCATTTATAATAGATCACCTTGCGTTTGTTTGTTTTTTTACAAAATGGTATGGGTGCTGGTTATTCATAAAGCAATGGCAAACTACTGAAAGTAAACTTGACAAGAGATCATAAACACCCACACACACAAATGCTGGAGTTAACTGCTATTTCCTGTAAAAGATATGCAACTAAGTTTCCCATCCTTGAACAATTAGAAATATGGTCCTCGTCAATGGCCTAGCGACCTCTAAAAGATAGTAACCTGCAATTAATTCATGATTGTGTTATGTTTCTTCTTTGAGGATCTGACGAGCAATGGACTAGGATAGCACCCTCAACACTTCGAGGCAGGCAGGTCCAGTAACTGACTCGGGATCGGATGTGATTTTGCAGCTTCTACTAAATGGCAAGTCAAAAAGTGTGAATCTAGACAACAGCCCCATGCAGGGATTCACAGAAGAGTCAACCAAAAAATAGAACGAGTGTTATCATTCTGTGCATGTTGAGGGAGATACATAAGAGGGGATCTGAACAGTTATGGACTAATTGGTGTTCATTGAGGATGATCTGTTGACTGACAAACTAACTAACTAACTAACTAAATAACTAACTACCTACCTAACTAACTACTAACTAACTAACTAACTAACTAATTACCTACCTACCTAACTAACTACTAACTAACTAACTAACTAACTAACTAACTAACTAACTATCTAACTAACTAGCCAGCTAGCTAATTAACTAACTGACTGAGTGGCTGACTAACTGACTGACTGATTAACTAACTATCTAACTTACAAGCCAACCAGTATACTCATTAACTGATCAACTAACTAATTACCTCACTCACTCACTCACTAACTCACTCACTCACTCATTCATTCATTCACTCACTCACTCACTAAATAACTAATTAACTAATTAAAACGAACTAACTAGCTAAGTAGCTAACTTACTAACTAGCTAATTAACTATCTGACTCACTAAGTAACTAACTAATGAACTAACTAAAACTAACTAGTTAACTAATTAACTAACTAACTTACTAACGAACTCACTCCTCAGTCACTGATTCACTGACTCATTTACTGACTGACTGACTGACTGACTAATTGACTGAGTGACTGACTGATTGTATGATTGATTGACTGACTGACTGACTGACTGACTAACTGACTGACAACAAAACATTATATAAACAATGTTTAAAATGAAAATTCAGAAAAAGAAGCAAAAATCAAGCATTTGTCATTCCCTGTTATTTTGCTGATATTTCAACGTTATCAAGTATAGCGGCCGCACGGCTTGGTCATGGCCCGTCGCACGTAGGTAACTATCACTGCATGTCTGTTTATTTACCGGAAGTGTCACGTGTCTAGTTGAAGAGCGGCGAGTGTGAGCGGAGGGTCAGAAATTCTATCTGCCTTTTTCTTCTTTCACAAGTCCATCTCGTCGAGCATATCCGGTCGTGGTCGGTATCAGCTGGAC
The DNA here is from genome assembly GCA_014155875.1 of Cepaea nemoralis. NCBI lineage: Eukaryota > Metazoa > Mollusca > Gastropoda > Stylommatophora > Helicidae > Cepaea > Cepaea nemoralis. Next base: position 137,562 of record JACEFZ010013844.1, read on the forward strand.
ATTCGAGCTAAACAGTCCCGGCATTTCTTGACGCCATGTTTACCCAGCACGCACTCGGGTTCCGGTTTCAAGAGCCATGCGCATTCAGCCAGCTACACGAATACCCGGCAAGTACACAATGAAGGTGAGAGTTTTACACTAAGAAATGTAAAATGTTGGGGAAGTATTGAGATCATCAAGGCAAGTGTACAACGTTGGGAAAATACTGAGATCATCAAGATAAGTGTAAAACGTTGCGAAAATACTGTAATCATCAAGTTAAATGTGAAACGTTAAGAAAATACTGAGATCCCAAAGGTAAATGTAAGACGTGTGGAAAGTCTGAGATCTTCAAGAAACAGGTGACACTTTAAAAAGTACGGAGATCATTATGGTATATATGAAACCTTGAAAAAGTACTAAGATCACCAAGGCAAATGTACAACATTGGAACAGTACTGAGATCACCAAGGCAAATGTACAACATTGGAACAGTACTGAGATCACCAAGGCAAATGTACAACATTGGAACAGTACTGAGATCACCAAGGTAAATGTTAAAAAAAGGTTAGTTGCATATCCTTTACAGGACGTCGTAGTCCATCCCAATATTTTTGGCTGTTTGCGATCTTTTAGCAAGTTTACATTCAATAGTTTGGCAATGCTTTCTGAACGACCGGCACCCATACCATTTTATTTAAAAAAAACTCAACGCCCGCATGTTATGTGAAGAAATGAATAATAGATATGCACTAGATATGCACTCAGATATGCACTACTGACGGGCTCAAACGAGAGCGAAACTCGACTTACTTCCACATTGACGTGGATAGGCCTTAGGTTCATACCAGACTACGATCAGCGTTGCCAGTAGTGGGTTGTGCTCAATATTTAAATCTCAAATCCCGAAACAACCAAATAAATCAAAATGAATAATACTCTGAAATACGTACAGGACAAATGCCGGCATATTCACGAAGTGAATAGTGAGTGTGTGTGCCCTGGAGAAGAGAAAACTGGCGTGTCTTGAAAGGTAGATAACCTAAGTGTGTGTCCTGGTGTTGTTCTAGGCTAATAATGATCTATACGCACCCATCCATGAGCACATCCACGGTATAAGAGCACGAAGGCGTCAGTGAAGGTAAAGACGTTTTAAAGAACTGAATGTCCTAGACTGGAACAACGTTATCAGTGGTAAGCCGAAGGGAAAGCAGAAAGTACCTGCAGCTGAAATCCTAACAGATAGTTTACCTGCTGCTAAAAGCCTAACATATATTACTTTCAGCTAAAAGCCTAACAGAAAATACCTGCAGCTAAAATCCTAACATATTGTTACCTGCAGCTAAAAGCCTAACGGATAATACCTGCAGCTAAAAGCCTAACAGATAGTATCTGCAGCTAAAAGCTTAAAGGGCTCTGGGAGCTCAAGAAGAGGGCTACACAGCTCAGGCTGTTCTAAAAGTTGATGTGGTAAGTACGCGAGCCTCATTCTACAGTTCGTCTTGTAGCTTTGTAATGCGTCATTTGGAAGGTTCGGTAAGATGAAGGGTAATGTAGTTCCATGGCAGATACTTTCGTAAGACTTGTGAAATCTAAAGTCTTCATATATTCTAGGTCATTGGCAAAATGAGATGCGAGGATCAGTTTACATTCTTGCTGCTTGTTCTTACCGGAATGACGAAGAAAAATTATATTTGCGTGCCGCCGAAAGCTCTAGTCTGGAATAAAAGGCATTGGTAGTACTTTTGGTAAGGATGGCTGTCGTGCCCTTTTCAGAGCCCATTCCCCACTGGTCCAAGCCTAACATTCAGCTCACGCCTGTGGCTCCTAGTAGCTGTCAGCATGCGACAGCAGCTAGGCGAGGTGTCAGAGTCCTACTTAGTAGCTCTGTCTGGCTCGCTGGACTTTGACAGGCAAATTACAACATCTACGACACATCTACTAATAACACATGAATGCAATCGGAAACTGGCAGGAGCTATCTCCTGAACAATCATTTATTACAATATATATTACAGGCTGACAACATAGTCGCACTTCACGCTCAAACAATCGTTCACCACTAACAGCCACGCGCTAGCTCACAATGGCGATCTTTACACTGTCGCCCGCATGATCATTCACAATCACAACTTCACATCATCCCGCACATATCACAGTTAGTACATTCCTCGAATATCACTACACAACGTTCATCTCCATTTATCCCTCACAACCACTATCGTTCTATCGTTCTAGCGTTCTCTCGATCTCCACACGTCCGTCTCTATTCGCTGCCTCACACACACTGCCTCTCTCCTGGTTGACCTTCCCACATCACGTGGCTCTGTTCACGGGATTCTTGCCTGACCGTCCGCTAGCCAAGCCGTGGCGTCTCTTACTGCCCTTTACCTGCAGTCATGCTTACACTGACTCTCGCTTACATACCGGCGCTTACATTCTTCCTTACACATGTCATATAAGACCATGACATTCTCCCCCCGCACAACCAATGTGGCACTTACTCTTGGAAATGTGACACATTCTGTTGTTGTTACTCTTGTTTCATCTTTCTAACCTTGTCAGGGGATTATATGATCATAAGTATACGGTTGCGTCCCTTTTTACTCTGATCTTTTCCGAGATTAAGTTCAAACATTGTTCTCTCTTTTTCAGTATTGAGGTTTCTCTCAAGGTTTTGTCGTGGTCTGACAAATGTTCTGGCTGGGTCTACTTGTCACACCTCGTTATATTATTTAACCACCACTCCGTGACATTACATTCTGTTCATATTTCTCAATCGATGGTCTGTGCATTCTCATCTCATAGTTATTGTGGCTATGCTGGTTTAAGGATTCTCCATTGGTTTATGCCTCGAATAAGGCTACAACTTCCTCTTACAGCATTCTTAAATTTTCTCTCTATTCAGACGTGGTTCCCCTCGTCTCTATTTAATGCACACTACTCGATTCTTTATGAGCACGCTATGTCAATGTTGTGGTCATGGTTCGAATATACTTCATGTATGTCATAGTCCCCCTTACCTCATCTTATGTCGGACCATGAGTTGTTTCCCTTTTTTGAGCACACCTCGTTTACTGTTATGGAGAGTTGTTATTAATCTCTTTGGTTAGCATCACCCTGTTGGCATGTTCTTTCTGGTCACCATATTCTGATGTTAATTCTATATCACTATTGCTAAGCGTCATTCGTCGGGCTATCCAGCATACGCGAAGGCAAGTTTGGTAACAATCGCGCATTGGGATTGCCAGGCGTTGATTCTCAGCATTACAACTTATTCTATTCGCCACTATACTTACGCTCATATGTACATATCACATTATAACAATACAAAGTATTATAATAATAAAATTAGACATTGGATGTTACATACAGTTAATACATATACAATAAAATATACATCATCGATGCCTTTATGCACAGATAGGATACCGTTCTTGTCCTGTGAAAGCCATGCACACGGAATTACATCACTCGTGTTCAATGTTCACTGTGGTGCTGGAATGTTTGGCATTTCTTCTTTCTCATATAATTGTTGACTTCTGTATATTCTGATATTGTCTTTCCTTCTGTATAGTTATTAACACTTCCCACCCAGTTTGGACAATTTGTAAGTCTGTTCTGTAAAACTGTTGGAATTCACACGTATACTTGTAAAATTGCTGGAATTCACACGTATAAAATAAGAATTAAGTTCAGTGGCCTTAATTTTGAGTGTGGCATGGTGCGTCTGTCTGTGACTGTCCTTGCCATAGTTTGCAGGTTGGCATCCGGTTCATTAAACTGATCATCGGAAATGAATGTCTGTACTTGTGAAGCTGTCGTCGTTGTTCGTCGATTTCAAAAGGTGAATTCTGTAGATACTCGTTTGAAACAAAGTCAATATGGGTATATCTTACTGTTTGATACCTGAAATCACATGTTGAGTCTTACTGTTCTGTTGAAAGACCGTTTATGTTGGTCTGTACACTGAAGTGTGCTAGTATCATAGCGCTGGAGTCGTACAGCAGACAAGGCAACTCTGGAGTTACCGGATCTAAGGATATAAAATGGGTTACGGTTAGAATTTTCCGAAGGGTGGGGATTTTCAATTTTCATGTTGAGATCATTTTGAGTGCTATCTCCAAACCTGCACTCGTACATGTGTGTATACGTTCAATAGTTCAAACAATAATAATACACCATGTATAGTTTTGAAATGTAATCGTGCATGTTTGTATGCTTTTCTGCAATTTGTGTATATTTTCCAAAATATGTAGGGTAATTTGTTGCTGATCTTTGTCAGTAATTCCACCGACTGATGATTTACATTGTTCAGCATAAGTATGTGTCTGAGTTGATTTGACATAGTGTTTAGCAGTGGTAACACCAAACTTTGGTTCAACAGTAATGATACAAGTAACAAAGTTTGCTGGTTTGTCATGAGTAATATCATCTGTGTTGCGTCATGATAATGTGGAAATAAAACTGTCTGTGAAGCCATTTGTTTTGTATTTACAATGAGTAGTGCAAGTATAACCATCCACTGTGTGCACTTGGTTATGTGTGTAGTTAACAGGGAGTACAGGAGGTATAGTATATCACATAATGATCTGTGATCTTCCCTGACTGTTGTTAAATGTTTGTTTTCTGCACCTTTCTTTTTGTGATGATACACACCAGTTTCTGTTTTTCCTTGTTTTGAGATGGTATGGTGTGGTACTTTGTTCTTTTCATCATGTTGTTGTATGATGAGTGGTGTAGTTAAGGCAGTACTTGTTGTGATGTTAGCTTTTTTCCCTGTGTGAGTTTTGGACTCTGTGTAGTCTGTCACATTTAATACATTTCCAATCAATAAATCACAACATGGATTGTCTAATAAAGCACAAGTTACTCTGCCTGATAGGAAAGGTGATTTTATATTGGCCCATGCCATGGGATATTTTTCTAATGTCCCTGAAACAGTTTTGCAATAGATGTACTCATCTAGGTAGTCTTTAGGATCAGCTAGGGTCTTCCGAAGACCGATAAGACAGGACCCTGTGTCGCGTACACATGTGCATACTGTGTCATTGATGTAACCTTCATGGAATGTTAGTTTTCCTAACGACAGTCTTGAGGTTTTGTTCATTTCCTCACCTTTTTGTTGAGTCTTGACCTCTTTACATAAGGAGTGAGGTTGAGAGATGTTAACAACATTATTAAAATATGGTACAAAGTCTGATGGGTAAAACTCAGTTTGTTCTGACTTTGCAGTGTTTGGTCTTGTCTTCGTTTCTGCGATGTTTACTTTTGCTAAGTTCTTTGCTGAACTGTCTGTTGTAATGTTTATGGCTGCATTTGCTTTTGCTATCTGTATTCTTTTTACACCTTCACATTCAAAACGTCTGTGGCCATAAGCAAGGCAAAAATGACATTTTGTTCTATATTTCCTTTGATTTACCTTCCCCAGTTTTTGTGCTATTATAGTATTTAGGTATTCTTGATAAGTGGGATTCTTATCGCATATTCCATTTTCCGTATGTGGAGTGCTACAATGTTTGCACAGTACTGGTTTTGTTTTCTGTGGTTTGTTTTGACAATCTGTGGCTGCAGATGCCGTTGATTTCACAGTACTTTTCTGTTGAGTGTTCTTAACCAGGTTTAAACTTTGGTTGTAGTATTCGCGGCATTTTTCTAGTAAGTTTTTGATAGGTTCTGTTTTGTGTTCTTCTAAATATTTTCCGCACTCGGCTGGTAGTGTTGCTTTTAGTTTTTCTATTAGCAAGAAATTTATTACTCCTTGATTGTTGTCTGAATGTCTAATTACCAATGTCAGTTTTGTGAAAGCTGCTTCTAATTCCCTTACATACTGGGTGAATGACTTGTCTGTGGCTGGTTTCACATTTTGTATTTCTAATTTTAGAGTCTCGAAAGAGGTTGGATAGTGTTTTAATATGTTTGTTTTATGATATTCATAGTTTGTACTTGACATATCTGGTATGAACTCCCGTAGTTTTTTTCTTTTTATTGGTACGTATGAGCTGTACCATGTATACCAAAACTCTTTAGGAATTTTGTAGTCTTGCATTTTCTTTTCAAATTTCTGTAGCCAATCACGTATTAACTCAGGTTGTCTATTACAATTTGTGTATTCTTGTGCACGTGTACCCCCGAAAAAGGTTTTCAAATCTCTATAATGCTTTGTGCCCCATACATCTGATTGATCTCGAATTGGTTCATCATCTGAACTGTCTTCACTACTGAACATTTTCTGTTACTTGATATTTAACTCTACCAATGATGATGTTTACACAAGAAAATCAAAGAATGCAGATTTGGGTAATTAGCAATCAAAATTAATCAACTTATCTTTCTCTGCTGACTACTCGAACGCTTGATGTACAGGAACGTGATTCTCGTGTTGGTTACCGCTGACCTGATCTGGTTACGTCGGTCGCTTTGTAGAATTGAAACCTGCTGTGGAAAGAAATGATGTTATTTTCGTTCTGACTCTATTAACACATCTTTACTTTACAATTTCTAATATATTATGGAATAGGTCTTCTTCTTCTTCTTCTTTTGTGCGTTCTACATGAGCGTGTGGTTCATGTGTACTTCTGACACCATTATACCTGTCAGAGTCCTACTTAGTAGCTCTGTCTCGGCTCGCTGGACTTTGACAGGCAAATTACAACATCTACGACACATCTACTAATAACACATGAATGCAATCGGAAACTGGCAGGAGCTATCTCCTGAACAATCATTTATTACAATATATATTACAGGCTGACAACATAGTCGCACTTCACGCTCAAACAATCGTTCACCACTAACAGCCACGCGCTAGCTCACAATGGCGATCTTTACACTGTCGCCCGCATGATCATTCACAATCACAACTTCACATCATCCCGCACATATCACAAGTTAGTACATTCCTCGAATATCACTACACAATGTTCATCTCCATTTATCCGTCACAACTACTATCGTTCTATCGTTCTAGCGTTCTCTCGATCTCCACACGTCCGTCTCTATTCGCTGCCTCACACACACTGCCTCTCTCCTGGTTGACCGTCCCACATCACGTGGCTCTGTTCACGGGATTCTTGCCTGACCGTCCGCTAGCCAAGCCGTGGCGTCTCTTACTGCCCTTTACCTGAGTCATGCTTACACTGACTCTCGCTTACATACCGGCGCTTACATTCTTCCTTACACATGTCATATAAGACCATGACACGAGGGTAACCGATTCGGAAGTCAAACCAAGCGGTGAACTAGGGTATGCCTACCCAGCATGTGAAGACAAGATTCAGCAGACTACGCGGAAGAAATCATTGATGATTCAACTGGCAAGATGGCGTTTACCTGCAAAGCATTGTAGAAGGTAATGAGCACGACAAGGCATGTAGAGCGCTCTGGTCATCCACTGCCCCTGTATCCGTCTCCAGTCGTCTTGACGTGTCTTGCCGCTGGACTCAGATGGACGCAGGCGAGACAGTGAGGTCGACGAATTGCGAACCTGTTCCTCACTTTAATCCAGTTCATACGCAAGTTATTCTTCATTCAACACCAGCCACAACAGCCATTTTGTCATTTATGATTGTGTTCTTGTAGAGATAACTAAATCTACTTCTTGTTTTAGTTGCTTTAATCGTTGCCCTTACCACAAACACGTTCTTAAAAGTATGTGGTAACAATTTGTATTAGCTGGATCGAACCCAGAGCCACCTCAGCCCCAAAGAAATACTACCACTGCTAAGGGTTTAACTCGCGCTATTGGACTTCCCGTTTCAACATGTTTCAACCCTGCTGTCTTGCATAGATCGTTTCTTTAGACAAGGGCATCGGAATTAAACATTATATAAGCCAGTTAAGATCAAGGGAAAACCAAATTTATATATCCTTAGCATATCTTGAGTCGACAGCTCTTATAGTTTCAGATCAGACCTGATCCGAGGCTCTGGTGATCATGTGTGTTGGCGTACCATGACCGCCCTGGTTTATCTGCATGGCACATGATGCTGACGATTGTCTTGATTAACATACACACCAAGCAATATGTCAAGTGCTTCCACAAGATTAATTGGGCAGTGTTCATTTATGGCAAGGATTGTTTACCTATGAGAGGTGGAATACTTATCCAAGCATGCTTGTCATTTAATCCCTTAGTTGTTTGTAAATGACATCCCTTAACTTCACCAGAATGATCCTGCAGAATGATTTCACAGCAGTTGGCAATATCAATATTGTCCAGTAATGTTCGTACTCGTGTAGACTCTCCTTTCTTTAGCATCTTTGCCACATATCCATCTACGTTGTCTGTCGGTATTTCTTCCGTCTACTAGATAATGCTAAATATGTTTTTTGTTCGTATATCCTTTACAGGACATCGCTGTCAACATCAGCATCTTTCAGCTGATTGTTGATTTTTTGGTAAGATTATGCTCAATAGTTTGACATTGCTTTCTGAGCGACCGGCTCACATACCCCATAAGTTACCGACGCGGAGAGAACCGCTACCGATTCTCGCAAACGTCACGTTACTCACGAGAGTATACGGGATTACGGAGAAAGTCGTGTAACACCTAGACCAGGGAGACCGACAATGCTAAATATGGTATGTAGTAATTCAATTGAAGTGTTCATATTCTCTCTAACAGTCCTTGCCAGGACACCATTTGGACCAGCAACTTTCCCATCCCGGGAAGACCGATAAAATGGATCTAAAGCTATAGATATCTAGATCAGAACGAACTAAAGTGATAAATATCTGGATACTATGGAATATATGACTACTTATATGATAATGGCGAGCGCGGAAGTATAGTTAATAGGGACCTATCCTGGTAATTTCGTGAGTGTGGTCGTACGAGGGTTCGAGACCTGTGTTCGTCGTCCGCCAGCTGAGGAAAGTCCTGACCAACACTTCCTCCATGCATTCAGGCCTGCAAAATGTGCTGGCCCTATCGCATCACAGACCCAGTGTACGTTTCCCTAGGGGGCTGAGTGGTCTCGAGGTACGGTGTCCGCCTCGAGTGCTGGTTCAAACCCCGGTGAGGCGGGATCTTTTCACGTGGACTTCTAGTAACAAAATTTTCCCTGGTCTCTGGATAGTGACATCGGACTCCCGTGGGTATTGTTGCACACGTAAAAAATCTCTTGGCGGTTGGAAATCGAAAAAGAGTAGCCTAACTGCGCTGCCCAAAATTTTGAGTTAAAAATCTACCCAAAGTATTTCAGAATCTTCGCCGGTACTAAGGAGTTTGTGCACTGAGCTGAGATTCTCCGGACTCAGGCTTGGGTTAGGAGTAGAACGGATCACTTATGGGTTACACCAGTGTGCCATGATGTTTATCCGTCAACTAAACTAAACTAAACTAAACGTTTTCGGTACGTGACATTTTCTTTAACATATGATATTAAATGCTGTAATAATGCCCAGACAAAATAAATAATAAACAAAACATGACAACATACGCACATAAATAACACAAGAAAATACAATGGTTTTAAATTTATGTTTATTTATTAAAGTATAACTGTTTATGAAAGGCATGTAGAAAAAAAAATGGCATTAACGTATATATAACATCATTTTCTTAAATACAAAGTAAGTGTCATTTAAACAACAAATCCATATACATGTTATCGACAACGATTGCGATTTTTTCAAAGTAAAACAACACTCATAAGGCACGAAACAATACTAAAACTTTTGCTTTGCTTCTTCATAAATAATGCACTGTGATAATACTCGTAGTAAAGACACGGACAGTTAATCTCACATATACATATGTACAATAAATTCTGGACTGTCATGAAGCATGGTTACCATACTTCACCTCAGGTCGAGACATTACAGGCAAAATTAGGACAAATAAACTTTTCGTTTCTGTGCTTCACTTCCGTGCAGGTGTCGACCAAGCCAACAAGCAGATGATCATGTTTCTGCGGGACTGACCTCTGTACAGCCAGAAAGATATACTGGCCCACTCAAATCAACGTTAAACCCAACGCCGGGGTTACAAGATCAGTTGCGTGTCCTTTTCAGGACTTCGCAGTCAACTTCAGTAGTTGTTTTACTGCTTGTAATTTTCTCGACAACGTTACATTCAGTACCTGCCATTAACCTGCGTTAACTGGCGCTGTGAGACTCACTGTTTCATCATACCTCGATATACCGAGTGGAGGGTTCGACATCAGCTGTGGGTGATTCGGCAGCAGACCACTTTGCGTTGATTGGCAAACTACCTAATGTAAAACTGCCTAGTAAATCACAAGTAGCCAATAAAAGCTGAGGTCAAGTGCATGTTGGCCTCTTTAATTTGTCATTGCTTACAGACCGGTCTGTGCACATACCTTTGTGAAAATCAACGCAAAGCGGTCTGCTTCCTAATCAACTGTGGCTGACTTCGAACTTGGTGTGTCGGGATTGTGAAACTGCGTTCTCTACCCCAAGCCACAGTTGCGGATCTGGAAGCTAGGCTGTAGACAGCGGTTCGGCTCATCATCATAACTTGCTGAAAGTGCAATCATCATCATCATCAGTAGTGGTAGACTATGTACAGTATAAAATCGTGTAGCTTTGGCTGTCTGTGTATCAGAGTCACAGATATACTACGAGAGTCGGTCAATGCACCACATGTTTTTTTTTTTCTCCTCAAATAATACAGATAGAAACATGAAATTTTGCAAACTTCAAAGTTGAGATATTTCTATTGTCTTTATGAAATTACATCACATTTAGACAGTCAGAACAGCTACAATAAGCTGTTAAATTGGCGTGTGTGAACAATTTGCGTTACTAAAAGACAATAATTGTAACAGAATTTCTGGTTGCGGAAAAAGCAATTGTGGCGAACATTCACAAACGTTTGCGTGATGTGTACCAATGAAAACAGAGTGACACAAGCAGGAGAGTGACACAAGTAGGATGTGGATTGGAATTACCAGAAAGCTTCACCATCATCCAAAGGATGAAACGCCTGATAATGATGACGATGATTATTGTGACAACATTTAGAGTCTTTACGGGAACAAAAATAACTTTCTTTGGTCATACAATGATAAGAGAGGCCCTGAAAACTATTGTAACTGGAAAGATCAGTGGGGCAAACAGTCACAGGCAGACAAAGAGAAATGATCCTGGATGGTCAAGGACTGATCTCATCAGCTGAGTTAATCCAGAACACCATGACTTGTGACCTGTGGGTAATCATGAACGCCCAGCTGGTAAGGCACATGATGATAATGATAATGGAGCATACTGAAAAGATTTTTAAACAAAGGACGAAGAAATGAAGCGGCTTGCCAAGGCAGTCTCGACACAGTGGTAAACAGAGTAACAAAACGGTTTCTTTCCATGTCGAGTATTCGCGGCATTAAAATAGCAACTGTCACATCAGAAAGCGTTATAGCTATAGCTGTCTGGGAGAAGAAGTCACAGAAACAACTGGCACAGAAGGCAGTTCCTGCCTGGCAGAGAGGCAGTTAAGGCAATAATCATGCAATAACGAAAACTGCCGGGGCAGAAGATATCGAGACATAACTTGGGTAAATAGATCATAGCGAAAGTAACAGAAACATATACATCATGGCGAATGTAACAGAAATGATGAACATTGTGAAAATTATGAAATAGATTAATAGATAACTATATCAAAATAAGAACACAACAGGCAAGATGAGCTTTAATTGTACTAGGGCAATGGTTCTCAACCTTTTTTGGCCCGTGATCCCCTCCACCATATTTTCAGAACGGCATTCCCCCCTTTCGTATTTCCTGCCAAAAAATTCCCCCCTCCCGCCCCTACATAATATACGTAATAATGGAAGCACATATTAAAACAAGTCTAGACGTCCACATAAAACGTGATTTGTGGGTCTTCTTACTTTATAAAATGAATTTTAGAAGGGTGAGAGGTACAGAACCGTAAAGTATAAAGGGAAAAACAAGATCAAGTAATAGGTTCTTGTATTAACGCGATCTTGAAATAATCTTAATTCCCACCCCCCCCCTGGAAACACCAAAATTCCCCCCCCCCCCTGGAAGGGGGGGGGGTGATTCCCCACCGGTTGAGAACCATTATACTAGGGGATTTGTGGAAGTCACAACAATGTATTCTCTTAGTGAATTTACACAGACGCCATGAATACAATATTGTATGATTTCTTGTCTGGCATATTTCAGTGAATAACACAATGAATGATACTTTGGCTAAAATACGGTGTACATATTTCAGGCAGTGTATCATTCATATCCTCACATTACTTCTGCAGAATGCACCTGACGAGAAACAGCGAAACATGCTTGGCGAGAAATCGTACAATATTTTCTTTTTGGCATATGTTTATATTTGTGGAAGTCAAAAGAAATGGAACTTGGCATTAAACTTCCAATATTCAATTCTAACGTGAAATCAGCATAACTGTGTGGATCACATTCATGAAGAACCAATAACATGACAACAACGAATGCCGTTGTGCAAACTATAACATTCAGTGACGCAATATTGACCAATGAAGACCTGGTAGAGCAGCGGCTAATGAGTACCCCTTCCACGTGGAGATTGTTTTCATTGTCTTGAGCTCGCAGGTCGACTCTGCCTAAAATAGGCGCAGGAAATGTGCTGGGAAGTAAAGGCGCCCAGGGCAATATTGAGTGTGGTGTAAAAATATGCGGTTAGTGCCATATACTCAATATGCCTCAGTATGCCTGAATTGGATTGCATATATTAATATATATATATATATATATATATATATATATATATATATATATATATATATATATATATATATATATATATATATATATATGCCGGGCTCCCTGGTCGAGGAGTTAGCAGCTTTCTCCATAACCCCGAATACTCTCGTGGTTGACGTGAGCGCACGACAATTGGAAGCGGTTCGAGTCGCACCAGTGACTTATGAGAGTATGGAGCCGGTCGCTCAGAAAGTCGTGGCGTGCTAATGAGCGTAATCTAGCCTAGGAATCAACATACAGCTGAAAGATGCTGATGTTGACCGCACTATATATATATATATATATATATATATATATATATATATATATATATATATATATATATATATATATATATATATATATATATATATATATATATATATATATATATATATATATAATTGTATGTTTCTGCTGCGTTGTCATGATTTATATGTTTCTGTTACATTCGCCATGATTTATATGTTACTGTTACATTTGCCATGATTTATATGTTTCTGTTACATTTGCCATGATTTATATGTTACTGTTACATTTGCCATGATTTATATGTTTCTGTTAAATTTGCCATGATTTATGTTTCTTTAACGAGTACATTTGCCATGATTTATATGTTTCTGTTACATTCACCATGATTTATATGTTTCTGTTACATTCACCATGATTTATATGTTTTGTTACATTCACCATGATTTATTTTTCTTTTACGAGTACATTTCCCATGATTTATATGTTTCTTTTACATTCACCATGATTTATATGTTTCTTTTACATTCACCATGATTTATATGTTTCTTTTACATTCACCATGATTTATATATTTCTGTTACATTCACCATGATTTATATGTTTCTGTTACATTCACCATGATTTATATGTTTTGTTACATTCACCATGATTTATGTTTCTTTTACGAGTACATTTCCCATGATTTATATGTTTCTTTTACATTCACCATGATTTATATGTTTCTTTTACATTCACCATGATTTATATGTTTCTTTTACATTTGCCAAGATTTATATGTTTCTTTTACATTCACCATGATTTATATGTTTCTGTTACATTCGCCATGATTTATATGTTCTGTTACATTCACCATGATTTATATGTTTTTGTTACATTTGCCAAGATTTATATGTTTCTGTTACATTCACCATGATTTATATGTTTCTGTTACATTTGCCAAGATTTATATGTTTCTTTTACATTCACCATGATTTATATGTTTCTTTTACATTCGCCATGATTTATATTTTTCTCTAACATTTGCCATGATTTATGTTTCTTTTACATTCATCATCATCATGTGCCATACCGGTAAGCGTGCGCGGTCAAGTTTCGCCATCTTACGCGATCACTAGAGTCGTGGATCAGCTCAGTGTTCTTGTCTAGACCATGCCACTTGATCAAGCTATCCAGGTATTTACTTTTCTGCTGTCCTCTGGTTCTTTTCCCCTCAGTCTTGCCAGTTGTCACCAAGTTCTCCAATTTATTTCTTCTCATAATGTGACCAAAACATGTTGACTGTCTACGTCTTATTTCTCTAATCAATTTACGGTTTCATTTGTTTATTGTAGGACTTTGTCATTGGTTTTTCTGTCTGTCCATGGTATTCTTTGCATTTTCCTCAGAAACCACATTTCCACAACTGTCAAATGTTTTTCGGCCTGTTTGCTCATTGTCCATTCTTCACATTCATACAAAAAACACAGCTTCTATGTAACACCTGAACACTCTTATTCTCGTCGCAAATGACATCTTTTTATTGGTCAGTATGTTTTCCATCTTGTAAAAGGCTACCTTTGTCTTGGCGAATCTTGTTCTGATCTCTTCATGACATTTCCCATTAGATGTTATGACTGTTCCGAGATAATTGTACCGATTCACTTGCTTAACAATATTCCCATTTACTTGTATATGACATTGTGGTATTTCCATCTTCCTAGTGACGACCATAATCTGTGTATTCTTACAATTTAATTCTAACCCTAAGTTGCTCACTGTGTGCAGCAACCGCATCTACTAAATATTGCATATCCTGCTCATTGTCTGCAATCAATACTGTATCATCTGCATATCTAATGCTATTGATGTTTTTTTTTTTTCAATGATGATTACTTTCATATCTTCAACATTTATGAGCCTCTCTCACACCTCTAGTATTTCTTGAAGGCACTCTCTAAATCATTATAACATTGATGCTGTCATTACTGTTGTCTGCTGTCGACGCATAAACTTGTATGACGTTGATATCAAAAAGTCTTCCACTCTTTTCTTAGTCATAATTTATAGGTGTGTTTTACATTCGTTATGATTCATATATTTGTGCCGTCTTACATTCGCCGATATTTATAAGCTTGTGTTGTGTTACATTCAAAAAGAGGTAGATGTTTTTGCTCTGTTATTCACCAACATGATTTGATGTCTGTGTTATGTTACAGTCATTATTGGTTATATGTTTGTGGTGTGTTGTGACATATGTATATATGTTGAATTATTTTCACCATCATTTCTATGTTTGTGCTGTATTATGTTCACCGTGATTAATATGTTTGTGCATTGCTAGATTCAACATCTTTTTATATTATTGTGCAGTGTTACATTCACCATGATGTATGTACTTGTAATATGTTACATTAGTCGTGATTTACATGTTTACTTAGTGTTATATTCACCCTTATGTGTGTGTTTATGGTGTCTTACATTCACCATCATTTATATGCTTTGTACTAATTATGTTCACCCTCATTGATATGCATATAGTGTATTACATACAATGTCATTTATATGTCTGTGTTGTTACTACACTCACATGACCTAGATATTTGTGCAGCTACATTCAATTGCATGTTACTGATGTATTACGATTCACCCTGACTGACTAGGCATTACTTTCACCGTCATTTAATTGTCTATAATGTAATATATTCACATGACATATATGTTTGTACCGAGTGATATTCACCATTTGTTATATGTCTATGTTGTCTTACATTCATCCCATGAACTTGTGCGGTTTAGCAGTTTCTCATTACTTATATAATTTTTGCTATTTATTTTTTTCATGAATATTTCCAGATTAATTATTTTAATATGTACACCATTTATAATAAAGTTATGTGCACAATACATAACATAACACACATAGTAACGCACATATTTCAGCCAAAGTATGATTTATCTATTCCAATCATAGGATATACAGGGTGTATTTTTAATGACTGTGCAGTGTTTGAGAATATTGCCGGTCCAAGTTTTGTATTTACCTATTATGTTGTATGAACTTTACAGAGGGTGAATACAAAACTTGGAAGGGAATATTTCCAAACACTGCACAGTCATTAAATATGCATCCTATATAACTGTGTAGTATCCACCTGAGAGGAGCGGCTGGCCGAGTGGCTAGAACGCCGGATTTTCCTTCGGGAGACCCGGGTTCGATCCCTCGGTAAGGTGTGGAATTTTTTTCTGTCGGGGGCAAAAAGAAAATCCTAACCTGCACAGTTCGCGGCGACTGCACTAGCCAGGCGGCCTTTATTCCTCAGGCTCAAAGACCCCTCTACCATACACCGCAAGGTACTATATTGGAAGTAAATGAAAGTTTTGACAGTATCCACCTGACCAGATACAGTGAAATATTCCAGGCAATAAATAATGTAACCTATTGTTTGTGACTTATGTATTTAAATTGACTAAGAGAATTCATTGTATGAGATCCTTATTTATAATTAGTATGGTACTTCTTGTATAAAGTGTATTTTTAATGACTGTGCAGTGTTTGAAATTATTACCGATTCAAGTTTTGTATTCACCCTCTGTAAAGTTCATGCAACATAATAGGTGAATACAAAACTTGGGCCAGCAATATTTTCAAACATTGTCATGATTCGCCATTTCACTGGAAACACTGGACAGTAATTAAAAATACGCCCTTCTGTCCATTTCTTTGGTTGGTTAAATGTTACAGCTACAGTTTTCTACCGCATGATGTGTCCAGCGCCATGCAAGCCGCGCGTATGGAAGGTTAAAGTGCTAGTATTCCTTGCTTCCTCCAGGGGCTCTGACGGGATAAGAGCGCTCAATCTTGAAATCCCGGTGTGCTGATGCTGAGATAGCTGGTTCAACCCCTTAACCGGTCAGCTGGACTAAAATTTTGACATTTCATCCTTGACTTGGGGACGTAAATTATAAGTACCTCTGAAGTCGGAGAGGATTTTACTGATGGCGAGGGACACTGGAACAGAGAAAGCTAATGCACACGCAAAAATAAGTCCAGTGTACTAGACGTTGTAATACGTGTATGGACTACGCTTGAATTCAAAGCCAGACAATGCAAAACAAAAATAAAAAAAACAGAAAGACTCTGAAGTATTTGTGTCAGTCAAAAGATATCGAATTATAGTAGCCAGCTTAGAATAAGATCAGGGAAATCGCCACCGAGGAATGCGGTCGGGTAATTATGCATGTGTGCACCCAACGCTGCGGTGGCCATTTGGGGCATATGTTGGAAAGAAAATAACTTTTATACAAAGCGGCCGAGTTAACTAAACTTTTGGAAATGATTTTATATAGATTGAAGTTTACGGTCGCCAAATTTCAAGATAGGTTAGGTCGATCTGCGATCTCAGGTAAATGTAAAATGAAGAAAAGCGATGGCAGAAGAAGAATTGTTCCTTTGAAACTGTACACTCATGTTGAGAGGATAATATAAACAGCTCCAGCAAGGGACTTATGGTGACATG